>PVKY010000339.1:0-54126 GCA_004027775.1 Bradypus variegatus | reverse complement strand
CCAAACTTGCATCTGATGTGTGACTGGTTAATGGACACCCCGACAACACTGTTTCATATAGTTCTTGGGTAGTTGCCAGCTGCTCTAGGGGAGAGACGAATTTCTGCACCTCACCACTCCGCCATGGATCTGCAGGTTTTACTTACAGGTTTTATGCTGTGGACTCGGGCATTCCTCCCAATTCAGGTTGGTGTGTGATGAATGGATGGTCTCGTTTGTCCCCCTGCAGTTATTCTGGAATTTTTTGCTAGTTGTTTCTGGTTTTTTTTAGTTGTTCCAGGGGGACTGCTCAGCTTCCACTCCTCTCTATGCCGCCATCTTCCCCAGCCTCTACATGGAACTTTGAATAGGAAGTGAGATTTGGTAGGTTTGTACAGGTTAAAGTGAAATCCCAATACATCCCAAAGGAATTTGGGCAGAGAATAAAAGTATAATTGCAGGGCCCCCCTGAGGAACTGGGTAAAAAGGCAAAAATGTTGGATTTCCCCACCTGGGTTATTACTGATATTCTCACAAACATTGAGGACTAACAATTTAGTAGGATGAGCCCTCCATCTTGGGGCTTGCCCTTATGAAGCTTGTTACTGCAAAGGAGAGGCTAAACCTACTTATAATTGTGCCTAAGAGTCTCCCCCAGAGAACCTCTTTGTTGCTCAGATGTGACCCTCTCTCTCTAAGTCCACGTGGCAGGTGAACTCACTTTCTCCCTGCTGTGTGGGATATGACTCCCAGGGATGTAAATCTCTCTGGCAACATGGGAGATGACTCCCGGGGAAGAGCCTGGACCTGGCATCGTGGGATTGAGAAAATCTTCTGGACCAAAAGGGGGAAGCGAAATGAAACGAAATAAAGTTTCAGTGGCTGAGAGATTTCAAATAGAGTTGAAAAGTCACTCTGGAGGGCATTCTTATGAGCCATATAGATAACCCTTTTTAGTATTTAGTGTATTGGATTAGCTAGAAGAAAATACCTGAAACTGTTGAACTGTAACCCAGTAATCTTGAGTCATGAAGTTGATTGCATAACTATGTAGCTTACATGGTGTGACACTGTGATTGTGAAAACCTTGTGGCTCACATTCCCTTTATCCAGTGCATGGACAAATGAGTAAGAAGAATGGGGAACTAAGGGTCATGGTGGGTTGGGGTGGGGGGTTGTGGCATCTCCTCTTCAATCTAATGCACAGAAAAGCAAAGAAGGCTGCTCTCAGAGAGAAAAAAAAATGAAGCAAACATGGAGAGAGAAGCAGGAGCAGAGACCAAGGAGAGAGGTGTTGGGAGGGGAGAGAGAAGCTACCCCATTCTGGCAGGGCTCCAGCCCCCAGGAAGTCTCCAAGGAGACCCGGCAGCCTTTCCTGCCCCAAGTTCCAGGAGACCCTCCCGTGTCTTCTCAACAGACTCCCTTTTCCTGCTTAAACCAGCTCTGGTCCTTGGGGCTCAGTTCCTGCCCCAGGCTCCCAGTGTGATCCTGTGCTGCCAGAAGGCCAGGCCCCCACCCTGCAGCCCTCTGTCTTCCCAGCCTTCCAGATCTGCCCTAGCTCTCCTCCTCCTCCTCTTCCTCCTCCTCCATGAAGCCCTCCTTCCCTCCTCACTAGTGTCCTTACCAGCCCCTAGCTGCACCACCACGGACTTGGTAGAGGGGCTTTCTTGCAGAGGAGAGGAGACATAACTTTCACTGTGAAAACATATACAGTCTAAAATTTCCCATTTTAACCACTTCAAGTATGCAATTTAGTGCTGTTAGTTACATTCACGGTGTTGCGCAACCATCAGTACCATCCATTACCAAAACATTTGCTCCATCATCCCAAATAGAAAATCTGTACCAATGAAGCATTAACTTCCCCTTCCTCACCTCCACCCCTGCCCCTGGTAACCTGTATTATAATTTCTGACTGTATGAGTTTGCATATTCTAATTACTTCATATACATGAGATCATACACTATTTGTCTTTTTTTGTCTGGCTTATTTCACCCAGTGTGATGTCTTCAAGATTCATCTGTGTCTGACACTTGGTTTGTTTTTTTTGTTTGTTTTATTTTTTGTTTTTGTCATTAAAGCTACTCTACTGTATTTAGTTGTTTATTTTTTGCTCAGAGTGATTGAATCAATAAAAATACAAACAAAACATTTTCCCTTTGCTCTCTAGAAGACTAGGGATAAAAAATATGGAAAAGCTAAATGAAGAGGTTCGAATTAAAAAAGAAAGTCCCAGAAAACTACATATTGATTCCCTCCAAAGAGCCAGAGTATAAATTAAAAATATCCTTCTGACACCGTTTTTAAGGATGCCTCTGACTCAGCAGAGGAGGGCCTTACTGACTTTGATTTCCTAGAGGGCCCCTTTTAGGAGGACAGATTTCAAAGCTGACACTTGGTTTGAGTTCACTGTTTCCTGCATCAACATCTCCAGCCTTAACCACAGGTCAGGTGAGGCCCTACTATTCCTCGCCCTCCAGACTCACCCAGCGCCCAGACTTTGACTAAACCCCTGGGTGCAGAGGGGAGAGGGCGGGTGCCTGTGGTCACAGGACCTAAGCAAGGTCTGCCAGGTGATTCACTGGTAAAGCTGGTGAGCTCAGCTTTGCCAACTTCCAACTACTGCTGAGACCAAGAGGGATCGTGGCACATCTCCCCCAGCTGCTCACTAGGCCACTTCAGGTGTGGTCGTGAGCACCCACCTCTCGGGCTCTGTGTGGGTGCAAGTGTGAGTGCACAGCCAGGGCCACATGTCAGCACCCACACTAGGGCCCTTCTGCCAACCAGCCTGGGAAGATCAAAGACACACCACCTAGTTCTGTAAAGGGTTCCTTTATTTCACATAAAAAAAAAAAAAGAAGAAGAGCTCTGCGCTGCCCCCTCTAGTCCCAGACATGCTTTGGGGGATGGGGCACAGCTTGTGGGCAGAAAGAGCTGTGAGAGTGGGCTGGGCCTGCTGAGGCACCCAGCCTCCCCCAAAGCCCATACAGCCTGGTGTCTCCCTGGAAAGGGGAGGAGGAAGTGCCGGGAGGAAATGTGGGGGAATCCCAGGCAGAGGCTGCAAGGGGGCTGACGACCTGGGCATCCCTGGGGAAAGACAGCCAGGACTGACCGGGCCCCTGGCAGCCTCCCTCGTGGCAGGTTGGGGGCAGGTCCCGTTAGGGAAGCGTTAATCAGTCAAAAGGCCAACTGGGGTTGGCAGGGTCACAGAGGAGAGGTCCTGGCAGCCTGTGTGAGCCCTTCTGACCCATGCCCCCTTAGACTCTTGAAGCCCTGGCTCTTTGAACAAGCCACAGCTGAAAGGGGCACCCAGGCCCAGGACAGGGCAATTCCTTCAGTGAGTCTGGTCCAGACCCAGATCCTGAGAATGAAGCATCCAATGAAACAAACGATAACCCTGCCAGGGGTGGGCCATGCCCCTGGTCGGCCTAGTAGGAGTCCCTGGGTGTCAGGTTCCACTGCTGAGAAATCGCCTAGGATCTTGCATTTCTTGACCTGCCCGGTCCTTCAGATGGGCAGAGCTAGTGGGTATGCATGGTGGGTGATGAGTGTGTGTGTTGTGGCGGGGGGTGGGGGTGGGCTACAGGATGACAGAAGGCAGCTCTGAGCCAGGGACTCTGCCACTTGCTGAACCCCAGGGCCTACAGCAGCCTCACCATGAGGGCCTCCACCCATGTCAGATGTCTGTGGATGGTCCCTCTCAGCTTCCCAGTGCCAAATCTGCTTGGGTCCCTCCTTTCTGGAGCAAGAGTGTGTAAATTAGCATCTTAGGTATTTAACAGAACAACAATGTAATTCATCCATAGGGTGTGTACCACACAGTTGGCTCTCAATAAATACTTGTGGTCTAGTGGTAATGTGTATGTATGCATGGATGGATTTGTACACCTATGTATCATAGACATAGACATGCACCCACAACATGCACATGTGCAGGTATGTACATGTTATTGCCCATGGGGGTGTCCAGCTTATGCATGTACAGGTATGGGAGTGCTCACCGATGGGGATGTGCATACAACAGCTGCCTTGGTAAACTGTATTTGCACACACGTGTGTATGGGCACACCTGCTGGCACGGAGGTGGACCCAGACACAGACTCAGGAAGGTATATGAGTCCTCACACAGAGGAGGGTACACAGCAGCAGACTTCTGGTGGGTGTGCCTGTGTGGGTGCCTCCGTGGGGTGTGTGTACATGCCCTGGGCAGAGTGCACAGCTAGGGGAAGTTGGGGGCATATGCTCTGGGGGTCTAGGAGGCCCTCACCGCCAGCTGGCACAGCTCTTGGGCAGGCTGTGCAGAATGGTCTCCAAGTTCTGCTTGTCAGCACGGATCTCGGCAAGGTCATTCTCAAAGTCCTGGATCTGCAGCTCCTGCTGCTCAGACTGCTGCTCTAACAGCCTCAGTTTCCCCTGCAGGGCCCCCGGCGGGCTGAGTCGAAGCCTGATGTGTTCCAATGCTCTCTGGGTTTCATTTAGAGCCTGGGATGGAGCTTGATGGGTCTCCAGTGACCCTGCAGAGGGGCACAAACAGTTTCAGCATGGTCTGTCTTCCCTACAGGCCCAGGAAGCCATTCACGCCCCTCACCCCAGCCAAGACTTCCCAGCTTGAACCTTCCAGGATCCCCACTGCCCAAGATCTACCAGAGAGAGCCCAGAACCAAGAAGGCAGTGTGCGGAGGTAGAGGAGGGTTTTGGTATTCCACTGGGCTCATGTGCAGACTCTGCAACTTTCCAGCTGGGTGGCACTGGGCCACTGCTAACTTTTTTCTGTTTTTATTATTATTATTGTTAAAGAAGGCGACCTTGGATGAGTCCTCTCTGAGCACCCATTTCCTCATCCACAAAGCGGTGTGTGTATGAGAGGTCTCTGTGATTTCTGCTGGCTTAAACATGCTGCATCAGTTCACCAACGGTGCACACTACAGACACCACCTGTGTGCTGGGACATGGGAGGTCACCAAGGTGAACAGAAGGGTCTCTGCTCCCACAGTTGGCTTCAGAAGGAGAACTAGGGAGACAGATGGGGACAGCACTGCAGGCAGCTGGGTTCTAGTCCTGGCCCTGTAGCTATTAGCTTTCTCTCCTGGGGTTAAAGTTTTCCATGTGCCCCTCCAAGTGAAAAACAAGGGGGTGGGGCCAGGTTCTCTGCTCCGCAGGTGCTGGGTGTCAGTGGGTGAGAGCAGAGGAATGGAATCCAGGCCTCCCTCCCTGGCCCTCATCATCTTGTCATGAAGTATGACAGTCAACAGAAGGACAGAGCTCAGCGAGGGGGCAGAGTGATGGGCTGGGGAAATTCCAAGTGGCTTCTAACCCCACAGGATCCTGCCAGGCCCCAGGGCTCCCGAAGATCCTGAATTTCTTGGGCAATGAAAGCTGGGTCTGAGGAGGCAGCTGCAGGAGCCAAGCCAGGGGACAAGAAGAGGCAGAGGGAAGCTGAGCCTCTGCTGCTCCTGGGCAAGTCCTGCTCTGAACAAAGAACTCGAGAGGCCCTACTGTCCACAGGTAAGTCCAAACGGCCTGGCCTTTGAGGAGTGTCAGAATCGGGTTACAGCCACTGAGCTCGTGGGTTGGGGCTGCCAGGGCAGGGGCCACTCCCACATCCCCAGGTCAGACACAGGAGCATGCTGAATGAATAGATGAATGCTGAATGATGACAATGGCAACAATGACAGCTGGTGGGTTACCAAGAAGGCAGCATGTGGAGGTAGAGGAGGGCCTGGTCTTGGATCCCACTGGGCTCATGTGCAGACTCCAAATTTCCAGCTGGGTGGCACTGGGCCACGGCTAACTTTTTCTGTTTTTATTACTATTATTGCTCCATGCTGGGCATCGTGCCAAGGGCCTTGTGGCTACGAGTGTGCACCCTGAGCCAGGCAGCCCTGCATGTAACCACGGCTTCACCACTGACTGGCTGGGTGCCCCTGGGCACAGAATTTAAACTCTCTGGGCCTCGGTTTCCTCCTGTGACATTTGAACAAGAGAACTGTCCTCACCTCAAAAGTTTATTGTGAGAATTCTGTGAGATCATGTATGTGAATACCTTAGCGTGTGCCTGGCGTCCAGACACAGTACAGAACATGGCGATTCTTCCTTTTATTACTAATGAAACTTGAACATTATGGGTTGAATTGTGTCCACCCCTCAAGAAATACGTTCAAGTCCTAAACCCTATTCCCATGAATGTGATGGCGATTGGGAACAGGGTCGTTTCAGATGGAATTGGTTAAGACGAGGTCATACTGGAGTAAGATGGGCCCTTAAGAAGGGGAGAAGAGATGTAGACAGACAAAGGGGAGAAGGCCATGTGAAGGTGGAGGCAGATACATCTACAAGCCAAGGACATCAAGGATCATTGCAAACACCAGAAACTACGAGAGGCAAGGAAGGGTTCTCCCCTACAGGTTTCAGAGGGCGCAGAGCCCTTCTAGCCTTCAGAACTATGAGATGATAAATTTCTGACGTTTTAAGCCATCCCATTTATGTTACTTTGTTACCACAACCCTAGAAAACCAAGACAAATGTGCATGCTGTACAGTTCCACCATGCCACGCCTGCTGCTCCTGCAACACACAGGACCCCAGGGCCTCCACACCTGGGCGGTGCAGTCCCCTTCATCCAAAATGTCTCCTTGTCAAGGTCCATCCCAAGTTCTTCCTGCTTCATCAGAGCAGCTGCTTACTGAGTCTCTCACCACATACCAAGCACAGTGATGAGCACTTTCTAAATCATCCCATCATTACTTCCATTTTACAGATG
Source organism: Bradypus variegatus (assembly GCA_004027775.1). Lineage (NCBI taxonomy): Eukaryota > Metazoa > Chordata > Mammalia > Pilosa > Bradypodidae > Bradypus > Bradypus variegatus. The sequence continues at coordinate 47,387 of PVKY010000339.1, read as the reverse complement.
GGGCTGTAAAGAGGAGCTGCAGCTAAGAGAGGACAAAACACCCCGAGAGCAACATTTTGGAGAACACCACTTTGAAACGCAACCTGGCAGCAAGCGGATGCCAGCCTCATGCCTTCCCAGCTAACAGAGGTTTTCTGGACACCACTGGCCATCCTTCAGTGAAGGTGCCCGATTGTTGATGCCTTACCTTGGACACTTTATGGCCTTAAGACTGTAACTTTGTAACCAAATAAACCCCCTTTATAAAAGCCAATCCATCTCCGGTCTTTTGCAAAACAGCAGCATTAGCAAACCAGAACACCAACCCTGCCTCCCCCAGAAGACCTGAGGCAGTTATAAATGTTTGTGTTGAACCACAAGGGTGGACGGGAGGAAATCGTGGAGATGAGGACAAGATGGAATCTTCCCCAGAACCAGGGAAGATCCTTGCAGAAGATCGTGGAGGGGCCCCCGGGGCCCAGGGCCCAGCCTCAGGGTATCCTTACCCAGCATGGCAAGTAGTCCTGACAAGGCTTTGATGTCCGTCTCCAGGGAGAGGCGCGACTCCCGGATCTGCCGTTCCATCTCACTCAGCCCGGCATGGAGCTTCCAGGGAGAAGGAAGAGAGCTTGAGCGGCTCCCTCTGGGTTCCAGGGGGCAGGAGGAACTAGGGTGAAGGCCTTGGGAAACATACCTGCTCAGCTTCCTCCAGTTCCTGTCTGTGTGCTTTGGAGATGTGCACCTGCTGGGAGGCCTGTCGGAGCGTCTCCTGCGTCTGGCTGGCAAGCCGGCGGGCAAGGCGGTGTTCCTGCTGCCCCTCCCGCAGCAAAGCCTTGGTGAGCTACAGGGTGGGCAGCATTGGCAGGGAGGGGAGGGTGAGAAGAATAAGTCCTTTTGGAGGTAAATGTGCTCTTAGGCAGTAATGCCAGGGCAGTCATCTGTTTCCTTCATTACTTTTTCACTATTTATTCATTGTTCATTCATTCATTTAACCAACACCTACGTACTGGATGCCAGCTAGGTGCTGAGTACTCTGCATGTTGCCAGATACAGAAACCCTAACTATTCTACATATGGGGAAACAGAGTTGCAGAAGAAGAAGGGGCTGGCCAAGATCCAAGAGGCAGGACCAGGTATCAAAGCTGGGGATGCCCACTTCAAATCCAGAACTTTCTCTAGACAGCCATAAGTAGTTTATGGAGGGCCTGAACCACAAAGCCAGCAACAGCACCGAGGAGACACAGTGATTAGAATTTGGCTTCAATTTAAAAAGGAAAAGCCTAGAGGTTTAGGCAGTAAAGCCAAACAGAACTAGGTACAAGTCCCAGTGATGAGATTTAAGTTCAGGAACTTAAGTTACTGGCATTAGTGTCCTCATCTGTAACATGAGACAGCAACAACATATATTTCACAGAGAATCAACAAGAGCCCCCATGTGAAACTCCTGTGTTCAGAGCCTGGGACCCACTGGACACTGAGCAAGGGCAGAGTATTAAGCATCGGAAATAGGTATACCAAGGGCAGATCTGCAGAGCCAGCCCCAAAGGACACCCTCCCATAGTCCCAGAAGGCAGGGAAGCTGCTGCCACCGTGTCTGCGGCTCTGACCTTGGCACTGTCTGTGGCCAACAGCTCTGCATCTCTGCCCTTCTCCTTGGCCCTGGAGGAGACAGATGCTGTGTTTCCCAGCATCCTCTCTGCCTTCATGGTCTTCTTCTTTGTGTCTTCAAAGAGCCTGTCCTGGATGACAGCTGCCTTCCTCTTCAGTGCAGCCTGGTCCTCGGGCCGAGGAAACTGGTGCTTCATTCCTGCAAACCGGTGAAAGCCGTGTGAGGAGACCCAAGCTCATGCCTTGAAGAGCCTGCCAAGCAGTCACCAGCAGCTGCCTGACCAGCTCCAGACCCTCAGACCACGTGAGTGGGGGTTTGAGAGGCATGAGATCTGTTTATGATCTTTTCAGGTTTCTCTAGGGATACAAATAAGTGGGACATCCTGCTCAGTGAATTTAAAGATTTATAATACTTATTAACACCACAAAAGATTTATAATACTTATTAATGCCACAAAATTACACGGTGGTCAATGCTTGGGTTAATGCTGGAGGTGGGGAGCCACAGTACAGTCCACAGTCAGCTCCATTCAGCTCTTTATTTTTATGTACCACCTATTTCTAAAACATATTTGAGGCAGCTTATCATGATATGTAAATCACCAATTGGACCATTAAAATTAAAAACCAAGAGCCTTTTATAACTGGAGGATGAAGAAGGAAAAAGGAGGAATGAGAAATGCCAGAGAGTTAGGATAATGATATTACGGGAACCAAAAATGCTATTTACCTCTGAGCTTCCTAGCAGCCAAGAAGAAAAGGGAAATGCTACAATTTACATAGATTTTATTACCTAATAAGAAGTAATTCCCCTCTTGTGATGAAGCATACTTTTTCCTTTCAGTAAATTCTAAGGGAAATTTATCATAAGGAGTCCTAGGTACAGTAGAAAAAGTCAAATTTTAAAAAGAATCAAGCCTTCTAATATTCAGAACAAAATTACATAATTATTCTATGAAGATAATCCAAAATTAGATCTACTTTGCTTTTTTGTACACAAAATTGGTGTTTCTTAAAGTGCAGTCTGCGGAACCCTAATTCTACACTGTGTAAATAATTGTTAGGGGATATGTCAATTAAGTTTAAACAAAGGGAAACAGGTTTCCTTATGGCAGAACTTTTTAGAGTTTTTAATATCCTAAGATATGCATTGTGAGGCTGCATGAGGGCACTATATCATGTGGCATTTCACAAATTCATTGGAACACAAGCTTCTCTTGGTAGAACATATCATAAGCTGGGGGGGTCCCAGGCCACATTCTGGGAAAGGCTGCTCTTCTTTTCATTCAATGAATTTTCCATGTATCCTGAACACCAACTGAGCATAGGTCAACTGTTGGTAAGAGGGTGTCTCTGAAATGAGGTGGGAATGAGAAAAAGAGCCTGAGGTTAGAGGGCTGAGGTTAGACCTCATGTGGATTTGTGGGCAGCACTGGGGCGGGGGAGCAAATTTCTGTTCAGTACAACACAAGAACTTTCTCATTCTCAGAGCCACCCAACAATGGGAAGGTGACACCTTGTGAGACAGCAAACACCCTATCACTGGATGTAGACGAGCCAGGGTAGATGAGGCCCTGGCTGGTGTGGGGATTGCAGAAGATAACTTTCAGACCTCTTATAATTCTAATGTTCTAAAATCCCCATATCCCATCACTCTATGTCATTGAATTCACATTTTCCTAAACAGTACTCTAGAGACACAACTGCCCATGTCCCCAGCTTTCTCTTCAGAAGTCCCTTACCCAGTGGGTGACCAGGACTTCAGACAACCAAGAAAATTGGCAAATAGGAAGCACTGACCAACTCCAGGGTCCTGGGTCCTCTGCTGGAGCTATGTCACTGGCAGGTGGGGCGGGGGTGGGGAGTCAGGGGGAGAGGGACTGCAGAGCCAAGGTGACAGCAGAGGCCTGACTTCCGGTTTCAGATCCCAAGAAGTGTTTGGAGCTCAGGGTGTTTTCCTGTGTTACCCAGCCCTTTGAAACAGGGCCACAAAGAAGGGGGGAGGGGCTTCTCTCAGGAGCAAAGAGGACTCGGAAGCCCATAACACAGGGGTTCGCCAAGGCAGAGAACTATAATACCAGCTGATTTCTACTCCAGGGGCTCAGCTCTGACCTGGAGATATACATCAATTCCTTTTCTCAGTCTACTCATCTGTAAAATGGGGACACTTGGCCTCATTTTCCCAAAGCTCACAGGAGAACTTGACATGCATCAATCCATACCCCATTCCAAAGAGAAACATCTCTCTCCCTACAGCTCCAAACAAACACTGGACCGACAGCCATATTTGTACTAGGTGACCTGACTGGCCACAGGGGGCTGAAGCCAGGGTGGACAGCTGACAGCATCAGAGATTCCCTTCATGTGTGGTCCCATGAGGCTCTGCGCTGTGCTCTGCTGACGCTGGAGGGGGGATGGAGTGGCCGTGTGGTAAGTACTACATGAGTGGGAGACAGGGAGAGAGGAGCAGCAGAGGGCCTGAGGCATGGAGAGAATGGTTGGCTTGACTGAAGCCCCCACGACTGGACTTCTGTCCCCTGCGACCAGCCTGCCCTGGCTGAGGCGAGAGTGCGGGTAGCTGTCATGGGCACCTGTGACCATGGGCACCTGTGGCTCAAACAGGACACTCTTACCTTCCAGGTCGGCCAGCAGGGTCCTGGCTCCTGCAACGGTCACTGAGGCAGCTTGGACGGATGAGGAAGCCCGGGTCAGGGCAACTCTGGCCTTCTCGTGCAGCTGTGGGGAGGAGAAGAAAGGAGGTAGGCAGGCGGCACTGCAGGTGCACTGCGGGAGGCAGGTCAGGGGGGCCTCGAACCAACACCTACAGGGTCCCAAGGCATCCCCAAAACCCTGATGCTGAAATTATGCCATTTCCGAGGAACACCTGATTTATCCTGGTATACAAATGCTAAACCCTTGACCAGGTCTCCGAATAAGTTACCTGTTCCAGAGGAAAACTGGAGCATAAGAATCAAAGGAAAACTGGACACTACAAATTTATTTTCAGAATGCTGCCTATGACTCAGGCAGTGGACGGGAAATAGTGAGTCTGTCTATTAGATGACTTTCTCCCCCACTACCCATAAACACAGTGGAGCAGATATTTAAAGAATCAAATGATGAGCCTGCAAGGGGAGCCCTTGTGTCTGCCTCATCTGAATACTAAGCAGGCCAAGAAGGACGGGAGGGAGGCAGGGGCAGGGTGGGGGGCTGAGAGCACCTGAGGGGCCCCAGGTGTGGCACCAGATGAGGGGGGTGACTGCCTGGGGGCCTGACACAGCACGGGACCCCCAGCGTGTGTCAGGCACTGGGTCCAGCTCTTCAGACACGGTCTCACTCCTCACCCAATGACTTATCTGGGAGCCATTTTCATTTTCTCTTTAAAGACAGATGACGGAGGCTCAGAGCGAGGAAGTGACCTGTCCAGGTCAAGCAGCTAATAAATGACGGTGTGGAGGTGTCAGCCTAGGTCTGCCAGACTCCGAAGCCCATGCTATTGGTATTTTACAGGGTCTTCAAATTATTACACAGAGTCCTCAAATCCACATTGCACAAAAATTTCAAATAAATTATGACTTCCATATATGGCTATTACTGTTTTCAAATATACATAGGTACTATTTGTAATGAATAAATACAGTTTTGTTTAAAAATGTAATTGAACTCAAAGTAGCTTAATTCCATTGGGAATGATTTGAACCAATAAATACCAAGGGAGAAGCAACTGTTGGAGAAAAGACTTTGGGGCTCTCGTTAAAAAGGGGTCTTTGATCCCTCAGAATAGGCCTATTTGTATGGCTCTGATTTTTAGAATCAGGTAATACTTCACTTATTAAAACAAATTAAAATTGACGAGGGGGGTACCCAAAATACAACACAAACAGAAACAAGTGAATCTGACTGCATTACAAATGAATAACAAACAACAGACACACCCTCCTAAAGCGGGGTGGGGGAGGACTACCCTAAGTACACTGGAATTGTATATAGGTAGAAGGTTTACTTTTTACAGAGGCATGGATTAGCAATGCTGCCATTATTTGAAGAGTATTCTAGGATTGAGCAAATAAATAAATATATTGTGGAGAAAGGAATTACAAATGAGGAAGGGGGAAGAGCTAGAATGTTGGACTGGAATTGGAGGTATCCATGTGAACTCGTAGTTTTTAACATATATACAGATGGAGAGAGACAGAAATAGATATAGATGCTTATGTGTACACATACGTGCGCATGTACACGCACACACACACACACATCCTACCTCTGTCCACTGATAGGACCTGGATGCAGTGATTCATTAGCACTAGCAAGCACACTAAATGTCCATATCTTGGTTTCTAAATAAAATTCTGCAATAAAAGAAACTATCACCCCTTGGAGAAATGGCTGATTCCAAGGATGGTACAAGGAAAGTACACACTAAGCCTGGAACATCTCATGGTACCAGAAAGTAAGGAAGTACTCAAAAAAGTACGGAGATATGTCAAAAACACACAGGAGCTAACTTGAAGGGGCTCCTAATGGCCAAACATGGAACAATTTGAGCAAGAAAATAAATAATGAAGGTAATAGATTATAACCCATAGAATAATAATGATAATAATAATAATGATGAGTCCATACTGATATAATGAGTTAGATATACACATAAGTGCAGGAGAAGAGAAAGTTCTTCCTTATAGTAGAATTCCAACCAATAAGTGTACAGAGAATGATAGTAGAAATTACCCATTTGGCAAGCACCAGCATACTGGTTATAGGCAAAAATCAATGAACGCTACAATTATTGTGTAAAAGTATAATGAGGAACACTATGCTTCACATAGTTCCAAAGTACCTCCCCACAAGATACTTCTTACTTATAAAAGGGAAAACAGTAACTTGACAGTGGGGAGTCCTGGCTGTCCCCACCTCCACCAGGTGACCCGAGTTGGCATCACCAGTACTAAGATGTGTCAGTATCATGTGCCTCCTGACAGAATGTTGAGAAGGGCACAGCATCACTTCTGTGTGTGTTTGTGTGTGTGTGTGGGCGGGGGTTGGCGAAAAAAAATGTATAACCTGAACTTAATTATGAAGGAACATCAGACAGACCCAAATCGAGGAACCAGCCAGTACTCTTCAAAAGTGTTAAGGTCACAAAAGACAAAGAAAGATCGAAGAACTGTCCCAGATTAAAATAGTCTAAAGCCTAAAGGCAGTGTGTGGTCCTGGACCAGAAAAAAAAGGCCATTCCTGATGCAACTGGTGTGATCTGAATATGGTCTATATACTAATTATATCATGCTAATTTCCCGATTCTGATCCTTGTGCGGTGGTTAGGTAAAATGTCAACAGAAGCAGAATCTGTGTGAAGGGTCTATGGGAATTCTTGATGCTCTTTTTGCAGCTTTTATTTTTTTTTAATCTGAAACTAGTTCCAAATGCAAAGTTTAAAAATAACAAATGTTTTAAAAGGGATCTGCATAACTGATGGGTTAGAAACCACTGGGCTAGGCATACTTGGATTCCTTGCATATTTAATATCTGCCTCCCCTCCTGGATGGTAAATACCGTTAAGGGCACAGACTGGTGTTTTAGCCCCGTGAGCCCCAGTGACAGCTTAAAGCAGTTGCTGCCTTCACTTGTGATGAATGAATGAATGAATGAATGAATGAATGAACAAACTGCTACTGAATAGCAGTACTGCTACTGAATAAGTGTAGGGCATGGCCCTGGGTGCTCCTGGTGCTGTCGTCCATCTACCTGCCCGTCCCTTTCCTCTCACACCTTGACTTCTGCCTTGGATCCCGCTGCCCCTTAGATTGTCTGGTTTTGAGGGGAGGCACTGGAGGGATGAAAAGAGCTACTTCCTGCCTTCTCCCCTCTCTGTAAACCCCGACCCTAGATCACCTGCTTGGAGGGACTCACCTGTGTGAGGGGCTCCGTCTTCTGCAGCACCACCTGGGCAGTGGCCTGGAGGGCTCGGGCAGCCTCGGTGGCCACGCGCTCTCTTGATGAGACCATCCTCTCCAGGGTTTGCACTTTCAGGCGCAGGTCCCTGGCCAGGGGCTCCTGAGGCAGCAGGGAAACTCGGCTTAGGCAGGGCTTTGCGGGAAGGGCCGAAAGGCAAGAGGCCCTGCTAGGCTGCCAGCCCAGAACCCACACCTCATCCCCGTGAAAACCCAGTGGGCCCCAGACATGTCGGAAGCCTCAGGGGCAGGGATGGCGGGGGCAGAGGGACAGGGGCAGGGAGCCAGGCTGTGGAGCCTGTCACTTAGGCTCAGATTACAGCCCCACCAATTTCCAGCTCTGTCACCTCGGGAAACTCGGTTAACCTCCCTGACCTGCAGTTTCCCTCAATGGCAAAGAGAGGCTCCTTATCCAGGTCCACCGTCCCTTATCTGAAACCTTGGGGCCAGAGTCTAGAACTTTCTGGATTTTTGGAAGCAGAACAGTGCAGGTGCTGCACATTCTCTAACACCCACAGTGGGACCTGGGGCAGCACCCGGGATCACACAGGTTAACATTTGTATGTTACTCTTCACGTGCAGTGGAGTAAGCAAAGACCGTGAATAAATTAGCCTCATGCCAGTCAGTCAGGATCTGATTTTGCCCCAAATGCATTTGTATCAAACTTATTCTTTTTGGGATTCCAAAGTTCTGGGATTTCAGGATTACTGAGAAGGGCTGATGGGCCTGAGTTATCCTGGAGGGCTCTCATGGCCAGAGGTGCTCAGTATAGAGTGACAGACATAGCTGGGTGCATTATTCACAAACCCCTCACCCCTACCCACCGTGCAGAAGCAGCCCTAAAATAATCTAAGGGGCACACTCCACCTGACAGGCAGAGTAGCCAAGGCTCAGGGAAGGAAAGGCACTTGAACAAGGGCACAGAGCTGGGGTGGGCAGAGCTGGGATCTGATCCCATGTCTGTCAGACTCCGCCACACAGTGCTGGCGGTATTGCTAATGTCACTACAATGGAGAAGAGGACCCTGTCTCAATACTATTATCAACGACAAAGTCCCTGGCTCCAACTCTGAGCCAGGTACTCCGCCGAGCCCTGTGAGTAGATTATCTCATTTTAATCAACTGCTATATAGTTAAAAATAAACCACATCCTCTGCTTCTGGCTGGAGCTCACTGGTTTCTCCAGGTGATGGATTCTGCACCCCTCCACCCCCCACGCAGAGCTCCGAGGAGGCTGCACTGACCAGTGTTCCAGGGACAGGCAGCAGGGCCAGGTGTGGGGCTCCATCTGTGCTGACTTGCTGCACGGCGGCCAGCACCCTCTCAGCTTTGGGCACCACCTCTGCCACAGCCATGTCCAGCGCCTTCTGGGCTGTCTGGAGCTCCTGGTACCTGGGAGGAGACAGAGGCCAGGATGGCCCACAGAGCAGGGCATAGGACAGTCCCTCTCCATCGCTGTTCCAACCCCTGCCTTGAATCCCTGCTTTGCAAAGGCCTCTCCCAATTTTTCACGCTCCACAGGTTGGTAGCCAGTAGCTGACCTTGGAAACTGACCACCACTGTGCAGTTTTCAAGTGAATGGGAGAGGCAGTGAAGGAAGCAAGTGCTTGTTTCTTCACTCAAGGCAATCAATCACACTTTTATGAAAAGGTCCATGGTTCGTTTCCACTCAGGAATGCCAAGTTTTGCAAATGTTCGGCACCACTGGCTGAAACATGAGTAGGGAAATTGGGGGGAGGGGGTTGCATGGGGTTGTGGGAAGGCCCCGGTCTTGGCTCAGCCACGCCCTTGCCATGTGACCTTGGGCAGGTCACGCTCGCCAGGTAAGTGGAGACACATGGACTTGGCCCCTTTAGCCCTGGTGACCTACAGTTCTGTACTTGACCAACTAGAATGGGTTCCCTGTTCTGCCAGCTCTCCACACCCCGCTCCGCCCAGCCCTCCTCCCTGCCCCATCATGGGAGCCACCCTGGCTTCCTTCCCACCGTCAGCCCTTCCCAGAGAGCCGGCTCCCACCACTGTGGCTGGGTCACATGACCTCGCCCACCATGCTGATTGGCTCAGGGCTGGACACCTGGTCAAGCTGGGCCAATCAGATTCGCTCAACTAGGAATGTCAACTCAGAAACATCGGTGGGTTTCTGTTGAACTTTAATCTGAGAGGAATATGAGGGGACACCAGAGCAGAGAAGCAGAGCAAGCAGACATACAGAAGCAAAGAAGGAAGCTGATGTCAGAGAGAAGCTGAGAAGGGTTGCCCTGTGGACCTGTGCTGCAGAGGGAGAGTGGGTCCCTGCTCTGGGTCCTGCTTGGGTTCTGGTTCTCGTCCCCTCTCCAGAGACTGAGCTGCATGCCCCAGGCATGATGGGGCTCCCCGTGACTCACCAAGTAGGCCCAAGGCCCCAGGGTCCCACCCTGAGTGAGACGCAGACCCCAGATATCCCAGCCAACCACAAAGAGCAGGTGGACTAAGGGGAAGGAAGCCAGTTCTGGAGTCAGCAGCCCCCAGCCAGGCCCTGTCAGCTCCCAGAGGCCACCCCCAAGCTCCTGCCCCCACCCGGGGAGGGCTCACCTGTCCTCCAGTTCTTGTTGGGTCTCCATAGCCACTCTGCCCTCCGCCAGACTCCAGAGGAGCGTGTAACTGGTGTTGGAGGCAAGCAGGGCCCTCCGCACAGTAGCTTCAATCTTGGTAGCAGTATCTCTGTGGCTGTATGGAAATATCCACCAGACCATTGCCAGGAATTCACACAATAGGGGGCCCTGTACCCAAACCTGCACCCCCTACCACATGGGCCTCCTGCAGTCCCAACCAGAATGTGGCCACGAGGGTAAGGGACTCCTTTTCTGCCTGTCTGCCTGACACTCAGGGAAGGCTTGATAGGAAGTGGGCCACACACCCCTCCTCAGATAGTTATGCCTGTTGTCCTCACAGAATGATTAATAGGGACTTTTTCACAGGTAAAAGCATCCCAGTTTGGACAATAAATTATATGGTCACCCTAATAAAGACATCACAGAAGAGTGGTTAAGACAGCTTAGGTTTGAATCCTGGCTCTATCATTTCCAAGCTGTGTGTCCTTAAACAAGTCACTTAACTTCTCTGAGCCTGTTTCCTCATCTATACAACAAGTCTAGGGTCCCTAGAGTAGAGCAAAAGGGGACAATCACTGCAGACCTGTGTTTTTAGGGTCTTGAGCCGCTTCTTAAAAGGCAGTGGTTGAAGCAACCCAAATGTCCATCAACTGATGAACAGATAAACCAAACGTGGTATATCCATACAATGGAATATTATCTGGTGATAACAAAGAATGAAGCACTGATTCATGCTTCAGCATAGACGAAGCTTGAAAACAGTATGCTAAGTGAAAGCAGCCAGTCACAAAAGACCACATATTGTCTGATTCCATTCATATGAAAGGTACAGAATAGGTAAATCTATGGGGAACAGAGAATGATTGCCAGGGGCTGGGCGGAAGGTGTTGGGGGAAAATGGGGAGTGGCTGCTAATGGGTATGGGGTTTCTTTTGGTGGTGATGAAAATGCTCCAAAACTGATTGTGGGGATGGTTGCACAACTCGGTGAATATACTAAAAACCACTGACTTGTACACCTTAAATGGGTGCATTGTAGGGTATGTGAATTATATCTCGATAAAATAGTTATGGGAGGAAAACAAAAGGCAGTGGATGCTGTCAGATCCCTTGAGTTGACCCTAGGCTTGCCCCTTGGCATCATGCTCCTGGGCACACCTCTCCTTCCCACGGCTGGTGACATTTTCCCTCCTACCTGGCAGCTCTCGTACTCATCTGATCCCAACTCCTGGGATGGGGACCCCGACCCGGCACCCTCCAGGAGGACTCCCGCTCCCTGGGACACTGTGTGGGCCTAACCTCACCACTCCCCAGGGGCTTGGGCCTCACCTCCTGGCCAGCGCACGGGCCTCCGTGGACAGATGGCTCCAGTTGGCAGGCTGGCTGGGTGCTTCCTGAGGAATCACCTTTAGAGAAAAAGGGAAAAGAGGAGGAAATTGATGGCCCCTCTCTGAAGGCCACACTGCTCTGGGCAGAAGAACAATAGTTTTATAAATGCATGAAGCTAGCCACAAAGTCGGCATCCAGAGAGCGGAGTCCTGGAATGTGGACAGATATGACACCTGCCACTTACTGAACAATCGTTGACAACTAGGAATGTGCCTTGTTCTTTGCAAACATTATCTCAGTGTGTCAACATGGGGAGAGGCACTGATGACACCCATTTTGCAGATGAGAAAACCAAGCCCCAGGAAAGGGGAGAGACATGCTCAGGGTTACAAGGTCATCGTCAGGGCCGGAGAAAGGACCTAGTCTCCCACCACCCATTTCAGAGGCCCCTCCATTGCCCTGGCTCCGTGGTAGAGGGAGCCCAGCCCTGAGGTACCAGAGAGGAGAGAACAGTGGCTGCATGCAGAATCTCCTCTTTGGAGGACTCCAGCACCGCCGCAAGGTCTGCCAGCTGGATGCAGGTCTTCTCGGCTCCAGCCTGGTCACAGCGGGCACTCCTGCTCAGCACCCACAGCTGCTCCCTGGCAGCCTTCACAGCACCCTCCAGGTCCATCAGCTGATGCAGGAAAGCTGCCCGGGCTGCTGCAGAAAGCCCCAGCCCATGGATCACAGAAGGGTCAAGGTTTCACACTAAAACCCCCACCCCCGGGAGCCCCCACATGTGCCCACCACTCTTCATGGGGCACAGACAAACTCCATCACCAGCACTGAGTACCAGAGAAGAACCCCTCCCACTTTACAGGTATAGAGGCCAAGGCCCAGAGAAGGCAAATCACAACCCAAGGTTCTGCTGTAAATCAGCCACAGACAAGGGCCTGGAAGGAACCCAGGCCTTCCAGGGCCACCACAAACAATTCCAGAACCTGGGACAGCAGTAAAACGCCACCTCATTTGCAATATGGTTCACATATGGCGTTTTGACTGGAATCTGCTCTTCTTTCGATAACTATTCTTGCCAATAGGTGCTCAGCTCACCTGTGACTTGTTGCTAAAGGAGTACTGGTGCTTATAAACATAAAGTTTCACAAAATAACCAGTTCACTTTTGTATGCTTTAAAGTTCAGTGCCCTGGGGCAAAATTCCAGTTCTCTTTTTTTTCTTATTTATGCATTTATTTCCTATGCGCCAGGACTGTGCTTGGGATATGGCAGTGAGCCAAACAACCAACAATCAGACAGCGTAGACTCGACCTGGTCACCTGAACAGAACCTCAACAATTATTGCTGACTGGGTGAATTAACGAATGAACCCAGCCCTGTCCTCACTGAGCTTACAGTCGGGGTAGGGCAGAGGGGCGTGGGGATGGACGCGATAGTTAAAAACTCACGTTAATAAGGCTACAGGTACAAGTGGGTTAAGGTCATTGCAGGAGAGGCCCATGGGATGACAGGGCTGGACCACTGGAGGAGCCCCCCTGGTCTGGGAGGTCAGGTGGGCTTTCTGACTGAGCAGGATCTCCTGCTGGGCCTGTCAGGCCAAGGGCCCTCAAAGCATTCAGACAAGAAGAGACTGATGGGCTTCCCAGGGTTGTCTGACCAGCCAGCCCTCCCCTGCCTCCTGGTCATCCATCTCGCTTTCCCTCCGTACCTTGCAGCAGGTGGGGGCCTTGGTGGACATCCCCCCGTGGGGCCTCTCCCTGGAGCACATACAGGGGTCCCCAGGGCCAGCCACAATCAGACCCCTGCAGCCACCCCTCCATCAGCGTCAGCCTGGCCTTCAGCTTGGCAGCCTGGAGGGGACAGAGAATGAAGGATGTGTGAGGCTGGTGGCCTGGAAATCCTGCCAGACACCTTCCCTGACCTCTGCCTGGCCTGCCTTCCCGTGGGTTCCCTCCTCGAAATCCTACCCTGGGATTCAAATCTAAGGACACACCACACTTCTGAGAACCACCCCTGCCCATCCTGTCACAGCTGTCCCTTCCCTTCTCACGCTCACGGCACCTGCTGACATTCAGCAGGACCCGTCTGTCCTACCGAGCGAGTGACTGAGCGAGTGATGGAAACGGAATTCTCCGAGGATTTCTGTCCTGTTCTCCGTGTTTCCAGGATTTGACACATAGCAGGTGCTCCGCGGATATTTGCAGACAGAGTGAGTGTGCTATGAAATGTCTCCTAGCACTGTTCTAATCATAGAGCACTTGCCAAGAGCCCCGCAGAGTGAATGCCTGCCACACACCAGCTCATGTACAAGTCTTAACAACCCTGAGAGGCAGGGGCCACGGGTTCCGGAGCCTTCTCCTTGATTACACAGTTTAAAATGCTCTGAAATCCGCAGGGCTTTCCATTCTTTATTTGATGGTAAAAATCTGACCTGAATATATTTGGAAAACTGTTCAGAAAAAGGATACCTGAGGTCTTTATTTACCACTTTGGTGTGAACGTTCCACACCAATGTGAAATCACCTATTTCTGATTTCCTGCAGAAATATCAATGGATTTGCTGGGGTGTAGGGGCTGGCTCAGACACCCTTGGAGTGTTACCTAACATTTAGCGTACATCGTCGTACCTTCTACAATACCATGCATTCCGAATACTCAAACACACCTGTCCCCACTGATTTTGGGGGAAGGGTTGTGGAACTGGACAGAGCAGGGCTTTGGATGAGCTGGCACAGAGCTGGTGCTCTCGGGCAGCTCTGTCACTGCACATGGAATGAACGGGCAAAGGAGCCAGACCTGGAGGGGGCCTGGAAGGGGTCTGGGCCATGCAAGCTCACCTCTTCCTTCACCAGGGCATAGCAGACTGGGCACTCCTGGCAGTGTGTGCCATCAGCCGTGAGGAAGAAGTTGTTTTGGCAGCGGTCACACTTGTAGCCCACGAAGCCTGGCTTACACACACATGTGCTGTTCTCGTGGCACTGGACCGAAGTGGCGCCCAGAGGGGAGCACCTGCAGGCTAGAGGGGTCGGGAGGGTGCTGGGCTGTCCTAGACCCTTCCCCACACCAGAACCCCTGGGGTTTGCAGAGGCCCAGCCAGCATCCCCCCAGACTCTCTGAGCCTCCACATTGCTCCTCTAAATCCCTGGGTAGCCTCAAATACAGATTCATGGGCCCCTCCTGGGAAATTCAGATTCAGAAGGTCAGAGGTGATGACTGAGAACCTAACTTATTTAAATGTACCCCTTGGGATGGGTGGTGGAAATCTGAGGACCAGCCAGGTTTAAGAACCACTGAACTAGTTCAACTGTACAAATGAGGAAACTGAGGCCCAAAGGGGTGACGTGATGGTCCCAGGCACATAGGAACGTAGCAATGGAGTCTGGGATTCAATTCCCAGGCCAGCACGAAGACGATGACCATTCTTCCAAGGCCTTGACTTCCTTTGCTCACTCGCTTCACGTGTTCTTGGCTGCTCTCAGGAAACCTGCTCTGAGTGCAACCTTTCTCCCTCCTGCTGCACAGCCATCTCCACTTCGGTCCTCTTGGCTCAGAAACCTTCAAGCCCCACCCTCCAGGCAACTGTTCCTCCTGCCCTCTGGGGCAAGGGCAGCCCAGGAAGGACCCAGCTCCCTTACCACGGCAGCCTTTGGCAGAGAAGCCGAAGAAACCCAGCTGGCATCGATCACAGGCCTGGCCCTCGACACCTGGGTGGCAGGGGCACTGCCCGGTCTTGGGGTGGCACTGGTTCTTCCAGGCACCCAGTGGGTGGCACTTGCAGCTGCAAGAAGTAAAGGAACTGAATTTGAGGCCAGCCTGGAGAACTGCAGCTGGCCAGTGGCTTCCAGATGACAAACCTCCACTGACAAGGCCCCATTTTAAGGGCTATGCACGTGAAGCAGCTTTCCTCAAGCCACGCTCTGGGGAACGCAAGTCTCACAAAGATGCTTTGTGGGGGAGGAAAGGGGTCTATGAACAAACAGGTCTTGGAGACTATACTCCTCTGTCAGAAAGTTGCCATGCTAATTAGCATATTAAAGGCTCTAAGATGTTTCATGGGGACAAACCTGTTTGCTTCATTTGGCTTCACTCTCCCTAAAAACACTTGTTTAAGGTGCTGCTGTGGTTAGAAAAGGTCAACCCAGCAACGGGTGTTGCTGAGAAGGGAATCGGAGACCACACTGGCCACCTGCCCACCTGTGCATCCCAAAGGGATGCTCTTGGCCTGCATCCCAGGCTGGCAGAGCTGTGAGTCTGACCCCAAGGGACTGTGCCTTTGTTCCCCCTATGGTGAAAGTCACAGTGGACCTGGCGGGCCTGGGTCAACACATGCCAAACCAGGCCCCTCCCTGGAGGCTACTTGGCACCTTCTTCTTTCCTGCTTAGACACCCAGCTGCAGAGACACCCATGGCCTCACCCCACCTACCTCTGGCAACCCTTCCTGGGCTGGAGGTTGTAGAAGCCGGGGCTGCAGCGGCTGCAGTCCCGCCCAGTCACATGGGACAGGCAGGAGCACTGGCCGGTCACTGGGTCACAGGGTCTCTGCTCACTGACTGAACCCCCTGGATGGCAGCTGCAGGCTGAGGTGGGAGCAGAAGAGGGTGTTGGGGAACCATGCAGACCATCAGCTCCACCTTTGGGGGTGCATTTGAGGCTGAGAGGATGAGGGAGCTGACAGAGGTGAGTCTCATTCAGCCCAGACTCCCCTACCCATCTCCCAAGTCCTTTCTGGAAAAAAGGCTATAGGGCAGAACTCAAATCTCATCCCATGTGCTTAGTTCTTGCAGAGACGGCCCATAACAGGTAACAGTCGTGGCAGTACAGGGCCCTTCTGAACCTGCCCGAAGCTCTCACAGGCAGGAGAGAAGGCTGGAGGCTCCAGGTACCCTCCTCACCTGCAGCCCCGACTCAGCCAGGGGTGTCACCCTCTGCAGCCATGGCTTTGGACCACAGGATCCTGCTCTCCCACACATCACAAGGGCAGCACCTAGCTCTAGGGCAAAGTGGTGTTCCCTGAGGGGGCTTCTATAAAACAAGGTGCCAGCAGGGTGCTACATGGAAAAGGGTTCAAGAGGCCGATACGTTTGGGGCAGATGCTGAGTTACTCTCCTGCAGGACTTGTTGGAGCCTGCCGAGGGCTGACGGGTTCTGCGGCTCTCTGAGAGGAGGGCCCAAGGGTGGTGTTAGGCCAGGTGGGAGGGCTGGGCTGGGCGAGGGATGGCATCTCAGCCTGATGAGAAGCCTAAGGACACGACCAAATACGATGAGTGCCTCTGTCTCGGACAGTCTTTATGCGTTAACCGAGGAGCATAAGACAAGTGCTAAATTATCAGGCAGGAAAAAAAAAATCACAAGACCACAGTTTATAAGACTTCAAGGTGGGAAGCAACCTGGGAGGACAGCGGCCACTTACACCTTCTAGACGAGGAGACAGAGAAGGTAAGGAACCTGGAGGGGGCAAGCTGGTTCTGGCGGATACCTCGCTCACCCTGGCTGGGTCCTGGGCCAGGGCAGAGGAGAACGTGCCACCCTGAGCCCCCAGGAGGAGGGTACTCACGCTTGCACTTGTCTGCAGGCCGAGGGGCCAGCGCACTCCCGTAGAAACCTTCCTGACAGCGCTCGCAGTGGGCTCCTGTTGTGTTGTGGAGGCACTGCAGGCAGTGGCCAGATATGGGGTCACAATTGCCCATGGCGTTGGGGTCCACGTTTCCACTGCATTGGCATGGGCGGCAGGGCTGGGGGCTCCCAGAGAGCCCCAGAGGGTCTCCAAAAAAGCCATCATCGCAGAGCTCACAGCGCCGTCCTGGGGAAAGGAGAAGGAAGGAGTGGAGGGAGGAGGCGTGAGGAACTCCAGGCTGCTGTGCCCACAAAGGGGAGGGTGCGTGAACCTCAGGTCTCCTCGTGGAGGTGCAGACTCTGGCTGACCTGAGCCAGCTCCCAGCTTGGCCATTAGCCAGCCGTGTGATCTTGGGCAAGTCACAGCACCTCTCTGAACTCAGGCTCTTCATCTGCAAAGCAAGTACAGTAATGGCAGCTGCCGCACAGTAAGTTGAGGATTTGTTGATGTAATTTGTGCAATGCATTTAGCATAGTGCCTGATATATCCATAGTGCTCAGTAGTGATGGCTGTCACCTATTCATCATCGTCATCACCATCCTCTTCTTCTCAAGTGTCGTCATCATGTTCCTCATCTTCATCATCTTTATCATTGCCATCTTCACTGTCATCATCACCCTCCTTCTCGTCATTCTCTCCCTCACCTCCCTCAGCTCCCCCTCATAGCTGGGGTTGCTTTCTCATTTGCAGTTCTTGGCACTTTCCCATTTCTGCTTCTCAGGGTTTCTCATCTTCCTTTGGGCTGTTCATTTCAGACTTCTGCCCTCTGACTGGTTCAAACAGGGTTTGCTGCGTCATCTTCCAGTCTGGAAGAAGCGGTGTGTGAGGAGGCATTTGGGGGTTTGTGGCCTAGGAGGTCCACTCTGGACACAGCTGGGGCATAAAAGAGCACACGCGTACCATGCGCTTCATGCACCGGGAGCCCGTCCTCCATAAACACGCCCGTCTCTCTGTGTGCACCTGTGTGAAACACGTCTGGCGGCATCGAACAGGAGCAGCGGTCCCTGGCGGCAGGGTGGGCAGGGAGGATGGGCCACTTAAGTTGTCTTCTTGCTCACGAGCATTTTCACATTTCTCTTTACACTTCTATAGGTTGTTCCAATTGTTACAATGAGTATGTACTAATTTTATATTTTTAAACAATAGCTACTGTCATTGTGAAAAAAAAATTGTGGGCTCCTGTGTCCTCACAACTCATCAGCCCAGCTGAAATCAAGTTCATGTTACCAAGCGCAAACTTGAAAAGGGAGAGAGGGAATATTAAGAAGAGAAAAGAGAAGTCTGAATAGGGTTCCTGGTAGAGGCTTGTCCTTAACTTTCAGAATTTCAAGTTGAAATGAAGTTAGGGCAGGGAGAGAGTGAAGCTGGTGGTGAAGGGTTGGGAGTGGGGGACCTCACAGTGAACTGGCCATTCACTTAGAACCAGGGGACACCTTGCAGGCAGGAGGCAGTCCTGGAGGTCCCTGGGAAGAGCTGCTGGAGGGTCAAGATGGGGGGCAGGTAGAGATCAGGAGTTGTCCTGACTCATCGTCCTGGTGAGCTCTAAGTGTGCTAGGCCCCTATGAGGCCCAAAGCCCACTGGTGTGGATGGAGACAGGGACTGGCAGAAGGCTCCAGATCTAAAGCTCGCCCCAGGCAACCCTCCCAGGGACAGTTCCCTCTGTGTGCAGTTGCACCCTGCTCCCTGCAAAGCCAGCCTCACCTAGGTCTAGCTGAACTTCCCTAACCATGCACCCCTCTCAACAAGTGGGCTCCCCTCAGGCCGCAGGCCAGGACAAGCCACAGTTGGGGAGCCAGAAAATGTGGGGATGGCTATGGAAAATGGAGGGGCAGCGTGATGGCAGGTTGGGGTGCAGGGACCTGGTGTGGGACCTGGCTCTCTCGGTTCTTGGGCTCCCTGCTCTGGGCCAGTTGCCCAGGCGTGGGGAGCTGCTTCCAGAGCAGTCCCCAGGGAAGCAGGGCATGGACAGGACCAGTTTAATGGGTTGTTCTGATGCAGCCAAAGGCAGAAAATGTAAAATCAGAGGTCTATGACATTCCGAGTCCTGGAGCAGGCATGACAATTAGGGAGAGGCCTGGGGAGCGGGTGGGAAATTCTGCTTCACACATGACCTGATGACATTTTTTTTAAAAGCTGAAAATTTAATCAGAGGTTTTCAACCAAACTGTATCAGAATCACCCAGAATACTTGCTAGGAATACAGATTCCTGGGCTCCATTTCAAGCTACTAAATCAGGCTCTATGGGGCTGGGGACCTGTCATGGTTATTTTAATGACTTGGTTCCGATGCACGGCCGGGGAGGAGGACCACCAAGTCATGGTTTGTTGTTTAGGCCCCATCAGTGTCCTGGGCACAAAAGCTCACAATTGGATGTGCTCAATGGCCCAAGTTCTGCCTGGAACTCACAGCGGCCTGGGGGCCCTGGCTATCAGGCTATGGGACTCAAGTGACCACGGAGGTCAGGCCTGCAACCCCTAAGCTGGGCCCTCCCCATGTGCCACTCACTAAACACGGGACCCCAGCCCCAGAGTCTGGGCAATGGGACTTGGCCTTCCCCTGGGGCAGGCTCCTGGTACAAGCCACTCACCTCTCTGACCCGGCGGACAGTGGGTACACACCACCTCCGTGCTCTCTGGGATGGTGGTGCAGGCCGACCGTCCAGGGCACGGGCAGGGCTGGCAGTCGTCGGTGTGGCCGGCGAAGGGGTTGCCATAGAAACCCGGCGAGCAGCGCTCACAGGATGGGCCCTCGGTGTGGTGGCTGCATAAGCAGATCCCTGAGGAGCAAGGCAAACACCAGTTACCAACCGCCCGAGCCCAGGACGCCCCAGACATGGCGGGCAGAGCCGGAAAGCAGAGAATCCCATGCCTAAAGAAGCCCGGATTTCCTCAGCCACAGGCAGGGGTGACAGTAACAGCTGGTAGCGAACAGCTGGCCTTGGAGCCCACAGACTTGCGAGAGGGGCAGCTCTGCCAGCTACTGACCGGGGGTGGGTGGCTCCCTGAGTCTAACATCTCGCACGTGTAAAGTGGGACAATTATGGTCCTGGGACCCCAGGGTTCTTTGCAGGGTTCAAAGGAGGAACTCAGGAACATTGTTTTATTAGTAATCTTTTTAGGGATTGCTCACACATGCCCCATGCTTCAGTCAGTGTGGACTTCCCAACAGTCCCATAAACCAGGGTATTTCATCGTCTGCATTTTCCAGGTGAAGACCCTAAGGCTGGCCCAGTGAGCTATGGCTGAGCTTTAGTGCAAATGAGGTCTGTCTATGTGCAGAGCCTGGGCTCGCAACCTCTGTGTGGCCTCATCTTGACAACATAAACAGTATATGTATTATTATAGTATACTAGACTGCCTCTCACTCACTCGCTATATATATTCCTCTTTTACACAAGGGGAAGCAAGCTCAGGGAAGAAAGAGCCTTTCCAAGACTACAAGCCACTAAGTGGAGGGATGACCCATCTCTGGCTCTGTGCAGTCTCTGTTATGCACTGCTGTCACCTGTGTGTACCCCAAGAGCCCTCCTGCCGTCCGTCACCCATCATGCTAATGCCTTTGCCCTTTCTTACAACTTCTCTGCATGGCAGGATCCCACAAGGTCTTTTCCTGTCCTTCCTGGGAGGGCCAGCTCAGAGAGAGCGTGGGCACGTAGATGGACAGCCTGCAGAGCAGCCGGGCTAAGGCTCTAACCTGATGCTCCCAGGCAACATCCGAGAAACGGGGAGGGCCAGAGTGAAGATTCAGTGGAAGCTGTGTGATGAGCAATTATTGTGGCACCTGGCACACAGCAAGGACCCATCAAGCTTGGCTTTTATACTCTTAGCTGGTGCAATTTAGGCAAGTTTCTTGACCTCTGAGAGCTTCATAATTATAATAATAATGGGGTTACACCATATGGTTGCATGAGGATTTGAGATCCTGCATACAAACTCCTTGGAACGGAGTCTGATACTTAAATGCATTCTAGCTACTACCTTTATTAAAATATAAGATGCTTCCCCATGGCTTCGCAAACACCTCCTGGTTCAGGTCAGTACTCGTCCTGTTGTCCTGGGTGTAGCCCAGGTTGGGGGGGGGTGCCAGGGAGGCTCACCTGTGTTGGGGTCGCAGGTGCCATGCTGGTTGCAGGCGCACGGGACACAGTTGGCGTAAGGACCCCCCAGTGCTGTCTCCCTCTTGTACCCTGGAGCGCAGGACTCACAGAACTGGCCTGTGTACCCCTGGGGACATGAGCAAATCTCCACCCAGGAGGCTGGTGGGGAAAGCCCCCGCCGGGCTGACGTGAGCTGGACCTCGGTCAGGAACACTTGGCCTGCAGAGAGGAGACAGAGAGCAGGAAGGTTACTGCACAAGCTTTCCCCCAAGACCTCCCTGTTCACACATGTATCCTGCAAAGGGTCATTGGCTCACATATATAAAGGCAGCCAGTGAGTCGATTATGATGGGAAAAAAAAACTAGCCAAATAAAGGGCAAAGAGACAAATCGGCAATTTTGAGAACAAGAAACAAAGAAACAGACATGGCTAAGAATTTTATGGAAATATGTTCTTTCTTGCCAGTAATCAATGATATGTAAATTAAAATGAATATGATACCAGACACAATCCTCGCACTGGTGAACATTTTAAAGATCAATTTCAGTGAAGGATGAGGGCGTGGGGAGCTCACACTTGTGGATGTAGGAATATAAACTGGAAGGTTCTGTTTCCAGTAATAGAGGAGGAACTCCCATCAGACCCCCTTTCCCACAGATAACAACTTGAACCTCTAGACAAAATAGAAAAACAACCGTCTGTAAACTCTGGAGAGTAACCAGGAGCAGGCAGATGGCGGAGGAGGGCTGGCCTACAGAAGAATGGAACAGCACTGGATGAGCCGCCCAGCTGAACAACTTTTACCCCGAAGGAAGGCTCCAGTCTGCATGATGCCAGGTGGGTGAAACTTCAATAGACACCCAGTCTTCCTAGCTTCAAAAACCAGAGAACAGAGACTGGGTGACCACAGCAGCTAGAAAGTTAGGGTAGAGATGGCAGAAAGGAGGGAGCAAGCGAAGGGGAGCCTCAAACCCTGTGTATCTAAATTCTGCCCAAATCTCTGGCTGATTCCTGAACCACACACGTGAGGCAGACTCCAGGCAGCCCGGCTAAGGCTAAAAGAATTGAACAGAGATTTTTCCTGCTGCCTACTGCAGGGGCGACAGAGTTTACTGTTGAGTTTAGCCAGAGCTTCCACAATGTATCATTCACAATGACCAGGATACAATTCAAAATTATGAGGCATAAGCACAACAAGGATGAAGGGGGTAAAAGCAATTAAATCTCCACTGCAAAGAAAGAGCACACAGGGTCACAGCAAAGGAAGAAGGAACTGGAACCAGAGGGGGCTTGGATTGGACTTAGGCCCCAGGGAAAGCTTAAAGTATCTAAGCCAGTGGTTCTCAAAAGAAACTAAATCACCTCCCTAGGAAGAAAATATTGGGTGTTTTGGCTGTTGTGATGATTGGGAGGTTGGGGCCAGGGATGTTAAACATCCTGATCTATGCAGAAACAGGCCCATGTGACTTTCTCAGTCCTGTCAATGTTGATGTGGGAGGAGATACCCTTTTGTAAATATCTGAGCCTAGAATCTAACTCCATTTTACACAGAAATACAAGGTATGTTTGAATGTTTTAAATGTATACAGAATTGCCCAGGAATGCACATACCATGTGCCTCCAGAAAACACTGTACTTGATTTTGATCAGAAATTTCTCAATTGTCATCCACCACTTGGAAAAGCACATCCCTGTGGTGGGGCTGGTGAGGTTTCCATCACCATCGTCACACCCCGTCTCACCTGCTTTTGTAGGGATTCCGCAAATATTCCCAGTTAGATTTCAAAATAATAAATATAAAGAGTAAGGGTCAACCCTATTCAACCGAAGGCTGGAAACTTGATTTTACAGCTTCATCCACAAAAGAATGGTTACCTGCCGAGCGTTTTCCCTCTCACAGAGCAGTGAAACCGTTGAAATTAAGTAAAGCTTTTCAAAGCGCCATGCTGATCCGGTGGCAATGCTATCCCGCCCCTCCTCACTGTCCCCCTGTCTGTCTGTAGCTGGTTCTGGTGCCCTCCTCCAACAAGGCTGCCTGCGTATTACCGATCCTAATCTTGGTTCTTAGTCTAGCATAACCCAGCCATGCCTCCGTGTCTGCATAAACCTGCTCTCAGCCTGTAACTGGCTTCTAAACTTCTCCTGAATCCAAACTTACTCACTATGGTGTGGGGAGCTCTGACCACTTTCTATGTCTTCTCGTGTGGCGTTGCCTGAGAACTGGCTTCTGGAATTCGTTTTTAAAAAATAATTTACTTTTAGTCTGTGTCTTACAGTTAGGATCTTACATTGATTTTTAAAAAATTGTGTGTAGGCAGGTTATACTACCCATGAATTTCGTTTCCAGAGACTAACATGGGCATTATAAATAAAATACCTGTTCTAAAAAAGGGGTGCTGTGTCAGGCAAGGCTGAGAATCCGTGGTCCAGGCACATACTGGTGTGGGGTGGGAAGGAGAAGGAGAGGGAGAGCCCATGAAGAGGAGAAAGTACATTGTGGAAGGAGATAGGTACCAGGAACAGATCAGAGGATAAACATGTCAATAAGGGAATCAGAATCACTACATGACAAGGGTAGAGGTGGTGACAAGTAACCGTCAAAGATGTGCGATGCCTTAGCCCTCTATCTGCGAAGGCTTTGGAAATGGGACCTGCTCTCCAAGTGGCTTAGGTGTGTTACCGCCAGGTCACCAGCAGGGGGACCCGATCCTCATGGGGAACTCAGGTCCACCCCCTGCAATCGGCGTGGACCAAGGGACCCCTCAAGGTTCCACCCCCCTGGCAATGAGGATTCTGCAATGGTGCAGTGACTGTATCCAGTGGTTCCTGGCTGCCTCGCTGGCCAAAGTCCTGCTCCTTGGAGCCATCCATCCTCAGGACCCTCACCTGTCCTCACCCGTGCCCTTAGTGGTTACATGACTTTGGACAAACTACCCATCCTCTCTGAGCCTCAGAATCCTCCTTGATAAAATGGGGGCAATAACCAACCACCCTGCTTGAGGCTTCCACAAGATCACCACGAGGGAGCCCCGCCCAGGTCGGCTGATGAGTGCTTGGTTCTTGGGAGGTGTCATTGCCACTACTGACCCGAAGGACTGGGGCTGCGGCGGGCGGTCTGGATGCGCAGAGCGGTCACATTGGCAAGGAGCCGCTGGAAGTGGAAGGGGGACAGTGGGGGTTTCACGCCCTCGGAGGCCTCCTGCAACCTGCCAGGGAGACAGAGTCAAACAAGAACCTGATAGCAGGGGCAGGGAGGGCAGGGGCCTGGGGAATGAGCAGCAGACCCCCCAGAGCACAAGGGGAAGCTGAAGTTTGTGGCCCTCAGAGACCACTCTGACCACCATCACCCCCACATCTCGGGACAGGGGGGACACTTACTGGAACCGGAGGTGCACCTTCCCCTGCTGCCCGACCTCCGGGGGGCTGGACAGGTTGGAGTGCTGCAGAGTCAAGGCCAAGCCTGCCCCTTCCAGTCTAAGCTGCACAGGGAGAGAGGACACCCCGGGGGGCACTTGGAAGGTCAGCGTGAGGGGCTGCCCGTAGCTGAACCGCTGGTCTCCCAGGAACTTCTCTGAAGACAAGAGAAGAGGGCTTTTTAACATTCTTGATTTAATTAGTTTAAAAATCTATATTGATTTTGCTGGCAGTTAAACATCCAAGCAAGGTAAAACAGAAAACAAGAGGCTCCCTGCACAGCAGAGGCTGTGGGTGCCCCACCCACCCCTCAGCCCACCTCAGCTCCGTGGACTCATGACTTGCCCCCACTTGGTTTAATGCCCTGATGTCACCATCTTGACATTCCTAGTCATTTTACCTTTGAACCTCTGCTTTGTAAGTAAAGTCTGATGGCACAATGGAGCATGCAGGTGAGCAGAGAATTTACATGCAATCTATAGGACCACTATTCCTTTGCTTCCTTGCCTCCCCACTCTCTTGTAGTGCTCGTGATGCCCCATGAGCTCAGAATTCCGGGGTACCACGATGCATGAGAGTTTAGTGAGACTTAAAGGAGGGTGAGAGGTAAGCAGATGACATCCATGACTGATAAGTGGGGTGCTGACAGCCCCAAGAGGTCATGCTTTCTATTTGAATGGAAACCTGCTCTGAACACAGAAATATGCTAAGAAATAGGAGTAACCAAGGAACATGATCATATCCTTTCTTACTCCTGTTAGTTCCCTGTATTAGCCAACCACCCCTGCTGAACGTAATGGCATAGAAGGAAATGATAGGGTAACCCGTTGTTCCTTCTCCTTTCAGTCCTTCCTTACTCGTGAATAAGCCAAAGGTAGAGGGAGTTGGTAGAATGGATGTGTATCAAGAAGTGAAAAAGGACCGTTGAGTAAGTTTTGTGCAGCATTTCCACCCTTCTTGTAAGGACAAAATATATAACCATGTATGAGCTGCAAAAAAGCCCACACTGTGTTATTTTGGTGATTCTGCCTGTGAATGAAATGTTCTTAAATTTGCATCAGCATTGCACAGTTTAAAGATGAACAGTAAAATTCATGTTAATTTGAATTTTGTATTTTTCTTTACTTAGAATGACATCAAACAGAAAAAAAAGACATGGCAAATAGAGAGTGAAACTGCGGAAGAAAGGAAAAAACTTTTATATTTTAGTGCCTTTAACAGCATTTTCCCCCTATTTTTTGAACAACGGGGCTCCACATTTTAATTCTGCACTGCGCCTCACGGATTCTGTAGCCGGCCCCACCACCGTTTTGGTGGGCTGCTGCGGAGCGGGTCAAAGGTTTCCCCCCACTCAGGAGTGTTCTTAGGCCAAAGGAGCTGCTCACCTGTGCACGGTCACCAGCCAGCCCTGCGAGCTGGGGGACAAACGCCCCAGCATCCTCCCTCTGCAGGGAGAAGATTCTCAGGGGAGTTCTCCACAGTCTGAGGGACCACGTTGGGACTGTGCCCCAGCTCCTTCAGTAGCAACTGGCTAATTAACAGCCCCCTCATTAGCTCTGCTCCGTTTCCTATCTCACTCCCCTTCTGGAACGAAAGCTGCCCTGCCCACACCTTGATTTTGGCTCAGTGAGACCCAGGTCTGACGACCCTAGGGTTATGAGATCATGCATTTGTGTTGTCTTAAGGCATCACATTTGGGGTGATCTGTGGCGACCCCGGCCCGTGGCTGCCAGTACCTGGTGCTGAAAACTCCTCCTCATCTTTTGGGTTCAGAAGGATTCCACTCAAGGTCCACCGTGCCGGGTGCTCTGGGCCCCCCATGCTTCTGGCTCGCCAGCCCCCAGCTCCTGAGCAGCAAACAGACACACACACGCCCCGTCTTGGGTAAGGCAGCAAAGGGTAACTGGACATGGCCGGCAGGGCCCCCCATCTCCCCTCCCAACCTTTCACGGATCCCAACGATGGCTCCCAGTGGCCCAGCCTGGAACAATGGGGCCCAGGGTGGGGTGGGGGGTGGGGGGCAGGGTGTGACTGTGTTCAGAGACGGGGCCTGCGGGCACAGGGAACAGCTGGTGGTAGCAAATGCACAACCCATGACCAGGCAGCTTGGATTCCCCCTCTCAGAGCCAGGACAGGGGTCTTAGAATGGGAGGGGCCCCAGGAGGCTCTAGGAATCTCAGAGATCTGGCTCTGCCTGGAGCCTGGCAAGGCCTCTAGACTTGCTTTTGAGCACCACATGGGTGGCACAGCTGCAGACCCCAGTGTTGGGGTGTTGGGATATCATGGCCATCTCCAACAAACTGGACTAAACCTCATCTTCAGAGAGCAATTTCCTGTGGCCTCCCCATACCCATCATTTGAGGGGCATGTGTCATTTGCCCCACTCTACCCAGGGAGGCCACCTGGTTAGGAAATGGCCGAAACAAGATCAGAACCCAGGCCTTCTGTCCCCTGTCCCAGTTCAGTCCACCTCCCTCTGGCCATGGCAGTATACCCAGCATAGGCTGGCACAGAGTAAATGACCTCAAGTGGACACTCCCCAGTGGCAGCAGCAGAATGCAGTGATCGCCAAACACCTGGGGCCCCGAGGGGTGAGGAGTGAGGGTAAGAAAAGAGGAAAGAAGTCAGAAAGGGAGGCCTAGGGCTCCTGGGTGCTAGGCCAGGTGCTGCCGCTTGCTAGCTGTGTGGCCTTCGGCAAGTTACTTAACCTCTCTGGTATGGCCCAGGGTAAGCAGTTCTCAAAATGTGGTCCAGGTATCCTGGAAGATCCCAGAGAACTTTACAGGGGGGCCATGACATCAAAACCATTTTCTTATTACACTAAGATGTGACTTGCATTTTTCATTCTGTCTCACAAGTGTACAGTGGCATTTTCCAGAAGCTGCAAGGTGTGCGATAACACACAGACCATGCAGAATTCAAATGAAAATCAGATGATGTCTATTAAGCCGAGTCTTACAGACATTGTAAAAAATGTAAAACAAATGCCACTCTTCTTTGAAGTTTTTGCTTTGGAAAAGATATTTTTCATAGAAGTACGTTATTTATGTCATAAAGAAATAGGTTTACTATTGATATTTTTAAATGCATTAATAAAATATTTTTAAATTACTGTTTTAATTTCTAATACACCAAATATCCATGTAAATAATCCACAGAAACAAACCATTTCAAGAGTGTAAAGGGATCTTGAGATCAAAAAGTCTGAGAATTCCTGGCTGAGAGGGATTATAAGATAAAAATGAGATGACATGAATGAAGCACCAAACTCAGGGCCTGGCTCAAAGTGAGAGCAGATAATAATACTCTTGTGGTCCGTAAGATGAGTCCCGTCCGATGCTTCATCCAGACTCCGCTGTCTTAGGAGCACGCCGCCAGAATCCCAGCCCCAATCGGTCCTGTTTGCTGCACGATATCCGGCAGAGGGCGCACTGACCCAGCACCTAGGGAGCCCTAGAGCGTGCGCCCTCAGCTTCCAGCCAGGGCTGACACTCCGTTCCACCCCTGGGGGAGAGGCCAGGAAACGGCTTCTTTGGGGACATCTGGGGCATGTCACCTCCAGGGCCCCTTGTGAAGTCCACGGCAGGCTATGATTCAACACAGAGCTCAGCCACTTTCCTGTACCACAGTCTCACTGCCAAGTCTCCAAAGTTGTGGCTGAGCCACCCTGGAGTCTGGGACCCAGGACGCTACATGTCTGGACTTCAGGGCGAAGGTGATTAACAGCAAAACCCAGGAGCCAATGCATCCAGGAGTCAGTGACTCAGTTATGTGACCTCGGGCAAGTTACTTCCCTTTTCTGGGCCTCAGTTGTCTCATCTGTAAAATGGGAATAACAATACCCACCTACCAGGTCTCCAGGGAAAAGCTCCATGCAAGTAAAGAACAGAGCACAACGCCTGGCACACAGCAGGAGCATAATAAATGGATATGCCAAAGGAGGCAAATGTTGACAGGGTGATTGGAAATTTCCCTACAGGATCCAAAGAATGCCAAGTACCCAGCCCTCCAACCTGGCCCACAAATACAAATGCTGCTGGAGCTGAGAAAAAGGCAAGGACCAAGGAGGAGCCAAGGGGCAGCTGGTGCTGGAGCCGGCTGAAGGGCAGAGGAGCCACTTCTCACTTCTGAGTCTTTGCAGCTCTGTGGCAGGGTGGGAGACACTGGGGGCTCAGATGCGGCCCAAGGCCGCCCCTCCTTTCCACACCCACCGATGCCACCAGAGTGGGGAGCAGACCTCTCTGAGGTGGCTGGAGGGGGCACATCTTACCCTGGCAGAAGTTGGAGAGGATGTGGTGCTCCCGGAACTGGGGGGCGGCTGCACACACCTTGGAGTGGCCATAGCAGAAGCAGCTGCTGCAGCCGGCCGGATTGTGGGGCTGCAGGTTAAACGTCCCTGGGCGGCACCTGGAAGGGAGGCAGGGCATGGCCATGGGGCCAGACGAATTGGGCTGGGTGGGGTGGGGGTCCGACTGGTAGGTCCAGGTGGTCTCAGCTACCCTAACGCAAGTCCAGAATCACCAGGGATGCTTTTTGTTTTGTTCTGAATAATTTGAGATTTCCAGAAGCATTGCAAAGACAACACTGGGCCCCTACTTAAGCTCTCCACCCAGCTTCCCCTAATGTTAACATCTGATGTTTTTACCGTGGTACATTCATCAAAACTAAGAAATTAACATTGGCACAACGCTAATAACTAAATTCCAGACTTGATTTGGATTTCTCCTCTTTTTCCCATTCCATCCTTCTTCTGTTGCAAGAGGCAATGCAGGATGCGGCATTGCATCCAGGCCTCATGTCTCCATTGTCTCCTCCAATCTCTGACAGTTTCTGTCTTTTCCTTTCATGACCCTGACACTTCTGAAGAGAACTGGTCAGGGATTTTGTAGAATGCCCCTCCATGTGGGCTTGCTGATGTTCTTCTCATGGTTAGGGGTTATGGGTTTGGGGAGGAATACACGGAGGTAAAGTGCCCTCCTCATCAGCTCTGCAGGGTCCATGACACCCGCTGATGTTTACCTTGGTCACTTGGTTAAGGTGATGTTCAAGTTTGCTAGGCTGCTGAAAGCAAGTACCATAAAATGGGTTGGCTTTTAGTAATGGGAATTTATTAGCTTACAAGCTTACAGTTCTGGGGCTGTGAAAATGTTCAAATCCAGGCATCACCAAGTTGACACCTTTTTCCTGAAGACTGACTGCCGGCGATCCTAGACTCCTCTGCCACATGACAAGGCACAGGGTGGTGTCTGCAGGTCTCTCCCTTCTCCTCGGGTTTTCATTGCTTTCAGCTTCTTGCTTCTGTGGCTTTCTCTCTCTGTGTCTGAATTTCATTCTCTTGAAAGGACCCCAGTGAGAGGACTAAGAGCCACCCTGAAGAAAGTGGGTCACCTCTTAAGATCCTACTCACCAAAAGATCCTACTTACAATAGGCCCACACCCACAGGGATGGATTAACTTTAAGAACATACTTTTCTGGGGTCCATACAGCTTGAAACCATCACAGGTGGTGTCTACCAGGTTTCTGCACCATAAAACTTCTGTATTCTAGCATTAGAAGCAAGTCACGAAATCCAGCCCTCACTTAAGAGGTGGGGGACTAGACTCCATCTCTGGAGGGGGGAGTATCAAAGAATTTGTGGGTACATGTTGAAGCCACCACAGTAATTAATAAATACTTTGAGGGGGCTACTGAGGCCATGCAAATATTCTGTTTCTCCTTAAAGTTTTACCCACTAATTTCAGCATCCATCAGGGGGTCTTGCCTGCAGTGATTATTACTGCAGGCTTCCGACAGTGGTTTTCTATTTCCCTCATTCCTCCTACATTTATTATTTGGAATTCTTCTGTAAGAAGCATTTGTCCCTTCATCCCCATTTATTTATTTATTCAGTCATCTATTTATAGCACTATAGACTCACAGACATTTATTTTATCCTCTGGGTTATAATCCACTACTCTTGTTATTTATTTCATTGTTCACATTGTTGCGGAGCTGGGAGCTTCTTTGGGTTGGATCCTGTATCCTTCTGACATGCCCCATCCTGGCTTGCTTTTTTTGGTTTATTTGTTTGGGTGGGTTTTGTTTTTAAGCACTTCCTTATTTCTGGCACTACCAGACAACCCAGGGTCACCTTGTATTTTCCCTGTCCCAGCCCTAGAATCAGCCATTTTTTCCAAGGAGCCCTGGGGAAATATTTTACAAATACAGATTCCTGGTTTCCACCCTGCAAGGCTCAGTTTGAGCAAGCCCTTGTGGAAGAATCTGATTCATAAGAAGCTGCCCAATGACCCCATGACCAGCCAGCACAGAGCAGCATCTCACACCCTCTCATTTCACAAATGTGCAAACTCCGGCTCCGAGGGGGGCCTGTTCAAGGTCACAAGGCAATCGGGATGGAACCGCTGGGAGCACTTGGGTCTCCAGGCTCTCAGGTTGGACCTGGTTCCCCAACTCCACTTTGCCTCCTCACTTGAGGTGTCTCTGGGGCCTCCCTCCCCAGGGGCCTACAGGCCATACCTGGACAAAACAAGGGGGCAGCCCAGTGCTAGCCAAGGTGAGTCAAGGCCAGGGAGCAGCCACTCGGCTCTGGCTGAACAGGTGTGACCACAAGCTCTAACGTGATAGAGTTCATCACACAGTGTGCGTCAGGCGCTCCACCCAAGGGGGCCAGCCGTCCCCACTCTGGGTGTATCAGGACTTCAGTCATCAGAGACGAAGCCAGGAAGGGGAGGTGTGTGCCAACGGAGGTAAAGCCAGGTTTGTTCGCCAGCCGCCCTGCTGGAGTGAGGAGGCTTGCTTCTGAACACTTGAAAGAGGAGATTTAAGGGCTGTGTAATCTTGGAAAAGTCCCTTTGGCTCGCTGAGTTTCAGATGCACCATTTGTAACATGATAGGGCTGCCAGGGTGGCAAACAGGCTTGAATCCCAGCTCAACCTGTAGGGACTTCTTGGAGCAGGGCACTACAATAGGGCCAAGTGTGAAGCCTGCTGTGTTCCGTTGGTGATGTCTGCCATGGGTGTGAAATGGGAGGATGTGGTATGAGGGCCCTGTGTTGGCTATCCCTGAATTAGATTAGATTTCTCCTGTCCTTTCCAGTTTTCTTTTCAGGATTCAGAGCTGGAAAAAAAGATGTTATTTTCATGGCTTATATACCTTTAGTGGTACTAGGTCAGAGTATAAGCAGTGTCATAAAGCCTCGGAATAATTTCCTGAATGGCAGCTCCACGGTGCTCCGGGACGGGTGCAGGGTGATGGGGAAGCCTAAGTCCATGAGGTCCATGCCCCCTGCTCCCCACCCCACCCCCACCCACCCCTTGGCCTTCGTGCCTCATCAGTGACCCCTGAGGTCATGTCCAGCAGGCTTATTATCAGATCAGCTCACCCACCTGTCACACAGGTTGCCTTCCACATTCTCTTTGCAGGGGCAGCGCCCACTGCGGGGGTCACAGGTACCCAGGCTGCCAGCAGGATTGCAGGTGCAGGGTCTGCCAGACATAGGACAAAGGAGAAAGTGTCCAACGAGCAGCTCAAGAATAGGAACAGTCCATCCTCTTTGAAGAAATCTGTCTCCCTTTCCCTGTTCCCTGCCCAAGAGTCTGCCCTCTAGCTGGCTATGTGGTTCCCATCTTGCCAAGGAAGTGGCCTACCCCCCCCACACACAGCTGCCCATCATCCCACCCACCCACTCACCCATCCTATGCATCCTTCCTTCTGTCCATCCATCATCCATGCACTCATCCATCTGTGCATCCTTCTGCCCACCCATCCATCTATTCATTCTTCCATTCTTCTATTCATCAATCCATCCATCCACACACTTACATACTCAATGATGCATCCTATCCCTTCCATTCATCCACCAACCCACTCACCATCCATCCATCCATCTATCCACCCACCCACCAAGCCACTTATCCAAGCTTCAACCCACCCCCACTCCCACATCTGACAACATATGAGTTCCTTCCCTCACGAAGCCCACAGTCCACAGGAAACAGAGAGGTAAACAAGCACACACTGCACTGTGATATGTGCAATGGGAAGGGATGTACAGAAGGCTCTGGCAGCACCAAGGAGGGGAATCTTGACCCAGCTTGGAGGTGGGGGCAAGGGGCAAGTGGAGGGGATGACTTCCTGGGGGAGTGGTATCTCAGCTCAGAAATGAATCAGAAAGAGTTTGCCAGATACAGGCTGGGGAGAGGCTTGGATGGGAAGGGGGAGAAAGCTCTGGGATAGGAGGAGTGGTGGGTGCAAAGGCCCAGAGGCAGAGAGACCCCAGAGGAAGCGGTCAGGTCCCTGTCCAATGGCTAATTTGTGCTCAGAACCACCAAATATTTTGCAAGAGATCTGAGACTCCCCACTGCCTTTCAAATATATGAGACTGTTGCAATTAATCAAAGCCAAATTCATTTGAAAGTGCTTTTGAATTTATAACAGCTTTTGTGTTTTTTTTGCCACTGTGCATTTCTCCACCAAGTGCTGGTAAAAGTATTACCATTAGAGCCCTCTTCTCAGGCCTCAGCCTACCTCTCTCCCCTTGTTTGTCCCATGGCCACTGCAGACTCAACACCTCCCAGACTGCACTCAGCCTCTCCCTGCCCCAGCTAATCCCACCATGCTCCGCTCACTGTGAATGCCCACCCCCAGGTGCCCAAAGCAGAGCCCTGGGGTCAGCCTCAATCCCTTCTTCTTTGCCCCTCTGGTGACCACGACCTACCAAATCTGCCTTCCAAGGTTCTCTGGAATCTGTCCAGTTCTCTCCCTCTCCACGGGCAAACCCTAGGCCAGGCTGCCAGGTGTTACCCCTGCATCCTCTGTCCCACCTTTGACCTTGCCGCCCTCCTGCTTCACATCAGCCTACAGTTTTCTGAGGTCTTGAAGCCCCAGGGGACCCAGTTTCCTCTGCACATTCTCCTGCCCAGTGTTCCATGCTCAGCCATACAATGCTTTAACTTACACTCACTTCTGAGCCTTTGCATGTGGACTGCCCGCTGCCTGGAACACCTGCCCCTCCCTTCTCTCCCTAGAACTCAACACCTCTTACAGGAAGCCTGCCTTCAAGCCCCAAGACCAGGCTGGGCTCCCACAGGACTCAGTACCTCTAATCCTGTAATCATCTGTGTGTGTCTCTTTACCTCCCCAGACTCTGAGCTTCTTGAAGGTAGGAGCTGGTTGTCTCCAATCTTTACCTGGGATTGGGACATAGTAGCTGCTGAATAGGGAAAATGTTGACTAGAGAAAGGAAGGGACGGAGGGAGGGGCCAGGTGTCACTTCCTTCCTGCTTCTCATCATTCTGTTCAACTCCAAGGCCAAGGGCGACATGCCCGGCTCCTGCAGGCCCGAGCTGGGCTGCCCACCCACTGCTCCTCCTGCCCACCTCACCTGCAGCCGCCCTCGCTGAGCGAGTGGAACCCGGGCAGGCAGCGGTCACACTTCCAGCCCGTCACCGTGGGTTTGCAGGCGCAGATGCCCGAGTCGTCACACTGGAGGTGCAGGGAGCCTGGTGGAGGAAGGACACAGGGTAGCATGGGCTGCGGTGGGGTGAACATGGGGCTGGGCAGCTGTGAGGGGCAGACCACTGACCTGCTGGGTGGCAGTCACAGGGCTGGCACGGTGTCCGTCGGTTCCAGCGGTAGAAGAGCTCCTGGCAGCGCTCGCAGTGCGGCCCACCTGTGTGGCTGCGGCAGTTGTGGCAGCGTCCGCCATGACCCGTGCTGCGGTAGAGCTCCCGGTCAAACGTGCACTCTTCGGAGTGGCCGCTGCAGTTGCAGGCTGTTGCAGAGGCAGGGGAGGCTGTGTGTGAGTGGCCTTGGGTGGGGGATGCTGAAAACAGCCCCTGGCACGTGGTAGGAGGAGAGCGCGTCAGCTGCCTCCTCTGTACTGAACGAGCAGGCAGCTCGAGGAGGGGTGAGAGCACTGTCCTGGACGGGGTTCAGGCCCAGCTTGATCAAAGGTGTGGAGACCAGCCAATTGATCATCCAAAACAGGACACTTATAAGAGCAAAAGTGTGCCACTGATGGATCCTACCAACCAAACAGGACCATCCCAGGATGCGGGTCATCTGATCGTGGATCACCATCTGGCCACTTTCTAGAGCTGCCACGTGCTTGCTGCAAAATCTCCTACAGGCCCTCCACACCATAGCAGCTGCGTGAATCTGGTCCCCAGTGCTTCAAAAGCCCCAGGTCACTCAGGCTAATACATTAATTCATTTTAAAAACTATATTCTATGGATCGGCTCTGTACTAGGTCCCAGGGTGAGCCCAGGGGGATGTCCCAGTGAACAATACAGACCAGGTCCTGCACCCACATGGCCCACAGTTTGATGGAGACCAGACAGCAAGGAAGTGAAAATCCCATGGATGAAGCACTATGATAGGAGAAGCACAGGAGCCTTGTGAGCTGAAAGCCCCAAAGGGGTCCCTATGGCTGTCCTGGGTAATGTGACAAGCCTTCTGGGAGGAAGTCACAGCTAAGCTGAATCTGAAGGATGCACAGAAGGAGTTGGCTAAGCAAAGGAGGTGTGGAGAAGGAAGTGTGTCCCAGACAGGAGGTAAAAGCCCAGAGGATAAAGTGTGGTACCATCCAAGAAACAGGACTTGTCCATGTGGGGGCAGTGACCAGTATGCGGGTGGCATATTATCAGGTCGGCAGCAAGCCGTGCTGCGCTGGCGGGTCACGCGGTGGGGCGGGGAGAGCGTGGGGCATCGAGCCGTGGGGGTGGGTAGGCGGTGCAGGGCCTGCGGGCAGCTGACAGGACAGTGGGGAGAGCAGGTGCAGTTGTGAGCTCAGAGAGGTCCAGGGAGGCTGGGCAGCTAGGGCGAGAGGGCTTCACCTTGAGCAACGGGGAGCTCTATAGGAGGGTTTAAGCAGGAGATGGACATAATCAATTTTGCACTTTGGAGCCACGAGCAGAGGAGGCCTGGAGGTGGGGAGAGCAGGGAACAGGGAGCTCCAGGAACCCAGAGGAGAGGTGATGGGGTCTGGACTGAGGCACTGGCTGCCCAGAAGGAGACAAAGCCGATGGACTGGAAGCATGTTCAAGAGGCAGGATCCACTGGCTTCAGGGGCTGGTGGGACAAGAGGAGTGATGGGGGCAAGGGGTCAAACAAGAGGCCTCAGCTTCCAGGCTGGGCGGAGGAGGACAGTGGTGTGACCACAGGGAGGAGGATGTGGCAGGAGAAGCAGTCTGGCCTTTGTCTTCGGCCCAGAGACAGCCACAGGCTTGGCCCGGGTGAGCCAGCCCACACGGCTTCCTCGGCCCTGGGAGGGCTCCCTGGTGGAGGCAGGCCAGTGAGGGCAGCAGGAACCCATTAGGGCCAAGGCAGCCCTCAGGCAGCTCCAGTAGACAGGGCCCTGTCCCAAGGAACAGGCTGTCCCCTCCTGCCTGCGAGGCCAGCACAGCCCAGGGCCCAGCTGTCGGGGCACTTCCCCATGAAGCTGCTCCCCCTCTCCAGCAGCAGTGTCAGCCGGGACCCAGGGCCTTGTGACACGGGAGAACCTAAAGTAAACCAGATGACTGCTTCAGCTGACAGAGGGCAGGGCTTGGGAGAGAATCAGGAAGCTGAGGAGGCAGGCATGCCAGGCTGGGGAGAGAAGGTGGCAGCTACCCCTGAGGCCCCCATCTTTGGAAAAGATACACCGGCACCTTTCCCCAGCATGTCTCTGAGGTTAGGGGATCAAAACCACATCACACAGGAGCTAGGATGCCAAAGGACAACCTGGGGACCTTGGGAAAGGCCAGGGTGGGCAGTTCAGCACCTCCCTTGGACCTGGGGCCACATGGCTTTGATTAGCAGCTGGGGTTGGACAGCTAAAACAAAGGAACAAGTCGTGGAGGCCTTCCCAGCCCTCCCACTCTGCCGTCTCCACTAGGGTGGACTTGGTCTGCGGTGGGAAGTGGGGAGGATGGAGACGGAAGGGTCCCTCTGGCTCTCCCTCAGCTCCCTCGCATCCTGCAATGGCAAAGGGGCTCAGAGACCAGAGCTGGCAGCCAGGCCCACCCAGGAGCAGCCCCCATGGCGAGGTCTCTGGGGAGCTGGTTTCCGGCCTGTACCGCAGCCTCCAGGCTCCAAGGCTGGGGACACTCACGCAGACACTCGTTGGCAGCCTCGGCCGTGCTGCGAGCCCACGGGCGGTCCTGGAAGAAGGGCAGGCAGCGCTCACAGTCCGTGCCCGTGGTGTTGTGCTGGCACCGGCAGACCAGCCGGCCCTCCTCACTGGGGCCACACTCACTGGCGTGGCCGTTGCATTTGCACCTGGGGAAGGACATCAGGGAGGGGGAACCAGAGACGGTGAGGCAGGCACTGGGAGGACGAGGGACTAATAGCCCAGTAGCCCCTGGGGGGGTGAGCCTGACTCCACACTTCAATTGTGCACTTTACTGAACTCCTACTAGGTGCACTGGGGAAGTGACCGCATGCAAAACTGTCCTTAGAACTGCACAGGTATGAACCCACTTCCTATTCACGAGCTCCTTATTATCCCCATTTATCCTATGAGGAAACTGGGGTACCAAGAGGTTGCCCCAAAACCACCAGCTGCTAAGGGGGGTTGGCGAGGCTGCCATGGAAGGTTTCTGCCTGTGAGGAGCCCCATCTAGGGACCGAGAGGGACCCCAGAAGAGAGCATCTCAGCCTCCAGAGTGGAGGGAGGGGCCCGGCAACCACAGGGAAAAGGAGAAAGAGGTTGCCTCTACAGGAGACCACACCCAACTCAGCCCAAATTCCTGACAGACTGAGCCTCTGAAGGCAGTCCCCGGGCCCATGGGCCCACCTCACCCACCCCCCACAGGAGACAGATGGATCCGGGACCACCCAGGGCGCTCGGCTCAGCCAGACCCCACACGGCACTGCCCATCCTGAGAGGCCAGCCGAGCCACCTGGTGGACAGCCACGGCTCCCAGCCCGCAGCCTTCCTCTGTGCCCAGTCCTGGGCTGAGCAGTCAGCTCACATCTCCTCACTGGACCTCACAACTGAGGCAGGAGGGGTGGGCATTATCCCCATTTCACAGATGAGGAAACTGAGGCTCAGGCCCGCAGAATCTGAAGCCTATTCTCTCCAACTTCACGCAGAGCCTGAGCTCCAGGACACTTCTCTGCAGCCACTTGGTAGCTCCCCATGAGCCACGTTCCACACTGTCCTCAGGGGGTGCTGGAGAATCGGGGACCATGCCAGGACCCACAGTGTTTTCTATAATTTAGGGACTCAACTTGGAAAGGGTGCAGGCCTCGCTTCCTCACCAGGCCTCCAGTGGGAGCCCAGAGAGGGCATTTCTGGCAGGGGTGAGACGGGACAGGCAGGAGACAGTGTCCACCAGGGCAGTGACCGAGGACCACCCATGTCCTGAGGGCCTGCTGCAAACGCCTCCAAACACCTCCTTCCTCACCCGTTAAGCTCTCCGGCCCGGGGAAAGCAGAACAAAATTCCTATAGGCCACCCTGGGGCCATCATGGGGCCATCATTGGGCTGCTGAGGCCACCTGTCCCCCACGCGTGAGCAGCCTTCCCAGCCAGCTGCTGGTCTGAGAGTGGTCCGACTCCAGCAGCTGGGACCCAGATGTTCCCTGGCCCGAAGCCCCCCGACAGCAGGCTCTGAAGCTCACCACCATGAACCCTCCTT
Source organism: Bradypus variegatus (assembly GCA_004027775.1). Taxonomy (NCBI): domain Eukaryota; kingdom Metazoa; phylum Chordata; class Mammalia; order Pilosa; family Bradypodidae; genus Bradypus; species Bradypus variegatus. The sequence goes on along the minus strand of PVKY010000339.1, from coordinate 9,177 downwards.
GGCAAGTCCCCCCAGGAGGTTTGACCTGGAACAGGTGGAGGCAAGCGGGGGCACAGGAACAGTGAGACCCTCACTGCCGCTCCCCCACCCACCTGCTCCACTCCCAAGATGCTGGAGGGTGCAAACACCCCAAAGAGCAGGGAGCTGGGCCTGGGCTTCCCTTCCCAGCCTTCCCTGTCTCGCTGAATGTCACCCAAGTGTCCCTCAGTTATGGAAGCCAGTGCTTCTTACCCCCGTGGCCCATCACTTACCAGTCAGGTTGATTTTCTGTCCTAACCAACTTGCAGATCACGCACTTCGCCTCACCCTGCTGCTGCTGCCTGGTCCCATTTTGCCCTCATCTCTCATCTCAATGCCCACAATAGCCTCCTGACATTTGGCTCATTCTCTCACCTCTCGTATCCTTTCCCACACAGATGGGGCTTGGGGTGTTCTAAAAATCTGACCCTGTTGCTGCCCTGGTCAAATCCTTCAACAGCTTCCCACTGATTGTGGGTAAAGCATAGACTCGGTCTGCGGCCCCCAGGGCCCTGACACTCTCCCAGCCTCGTCTTCCCCATCTGGCCCCACAACCTCCGCTGCAGCCACACCAGCCTTCTCCGGGTCCCTGGAGCCCCAGACCTTTGCATAAGCGGATCCTCCCACCTCTCGCCTCCTGCAGGAGGCAGTCTTGCAGCAGCCTCTCCGACATCGGCAGCACACGCCCCTGTCCTTTGCCTCCCTGTCATGGTCGTCCTGGGGCGTGCCTACATTTTCGCGGGGAGATGTGCCAATTAACATCTGCCACCCCCACGAGACGGGGGCAGGAACACATCTGTCCCCTGTCTCGGGACCCCAGGGCCTGCACGCACCGGGAGCACAGACGGCGTGTGACCTGTGCAAAGGGGATTGGCGATGCCCCTCCCGGCTGTGGGGTGCTGGGCACATCACCCAAGCTCTCTGAGCCTCCATTCTCTTAGCTGTAAAATGGGGATAAGAACAAAGGGTGGCTGTGAAGGTTCAAAGAACTTGTGGCTTAGCACGGGGCCTGGCAGGCACGACGACTCTATCAACACTGGTAATTTAGAGGAAGAACATGATGGGGGGCAGCAGCGAGGGGCAGGCTTGTTCTCTGTCACAACTCCAAGAAGACAGGCAGGCCTTTCCCTAACTGGGAAAAGAGAAGTTCCGGTGGCAGCCACCATGCGGCTCTCATTCCCAGAGGTGCAGGGAGGGAGGAAGGGCCTTGGGAGGGGGTGCCCGGGGCTGCAGTTCCACAGGAGTTCCTGGATCCTCGCTGCGCCTGGCAGGCTTTAGGACCCGGCGGGAGTGGCTGCCTGGGGCCCTGGGAGGCTGGACCCCTGGCAGCCGGGGGCTGAGGGAGCTTCGGGGTGATCTGCTCTGGGTCAGATCCAGGGAGGGGGAGCCTTGGTGCTACCTGAGGCGTGGGGGAGTCTGGGGCGAGACCCACTTAGAAGAACAACTCAGCCCTCCTCGTGCATAGGCATTTGTGGAATAAAATTCACATGGGCTGCTACCCTGAGCGCAAGTGAGTGGCTTGCTTGAAGTTACAGAAGGAGGTCAGGGCAGAGCTGGCTGGGACCAGGGTCTCTGGGGAGGGTGACATGAGCATCCCCTGCGCGGGCAGCAACTCTAAGCAAAGTGAATTTCCCCGACTGCTGCCAAGTGTGGCTGAGGGGCGGTCACAAGGCAGAGCCCCCCACTCCCTGCCCTGTGGCTGGTGAGCCTGTGACAGCCTGGAGAGATGCTGGGGGTGGGACGGTTGGCTCAGAAGTCAGACAAGCAGTCCAGCCCAGTCAGAGGCTCTGGCAGCATTGGGCTGGGGGGTAGGGTGGGAGAGCGGACACCAGGCTCCTCAGGTCAAAGGTCACACTCCAGCCCACCTCCTCCTTCTTCCTCTTCCCCATCCCAGACCCATGCTGCCTGCCCAGGCTCCTTGCCCACCAAGCTGGTTTGGAGCCACTTGGGTGCATCAGGGGATTGTCCACCAGAGACGGACGACCCGTGGCTGGCAGCTCGCAAGGGAAAGCATCTGGCACTGGGACACCATCCTCGGTCTCCCCTTGGGATGCACCCTGGCCTCCTGCACCCTGGGAGACACATCAGACCCTGAGAGCAGAGCCCTGCTGAGAAGCAAAGCTTTTCCTTTAGTTCCAAGAAGAGGTTCCTGAGGGCCAGTGAGCTCTCCAAACCCCAGAGGGCCCAGCCCTGTGAAGGCATTTAACACCTCTGAACTGTATACTTGAAAGTGGCTTGAATGATTAATTTTAGGTTGTATGTGTTACCAGAATAGAACATTACAATACAGATTTGAACCCTACTGTCCACTATGGACTATAGTTCATAATATAATTATAATAATGTTTCATCAATCTTAACAGATACCACACTAACGCAAAATATTAATAACAGGGAAAAACGCATATGTTGGGGGGAGGTGTTTGGGAACTCCATACTTTGCACGATTTTTCTGTAAACCTACAACTACTCTAATAAAGACATTTTTAAAAAATGCTGAGGGGATAGATTCAAACCACATCCCCGGGGGACAAGAGGAGGACAAGGAAGGTGGGACACCAGGGCCCTGCAGACCTGGGGAAGCTGCCATTGGGAAGGGGGGTCTCGACTGCCCTTTTTGGTAAAGAAGAGGGTGCAAAGATGGACAGCACCAGGGTTTGCTTGAATGGGACTGTCTTTCGGACAAAGTGGGGACATAGGGAACAAGAATGGAAGACAGGCAAGGAGGCATGGCTGAGAGAAACGCCTCGAGGTGCCAAGGATGAAGAATTCTGCCCAGGGGTGGTGGCAGCGAATGCTCTTTGGAAGTGGTGGGAAGCGAGCTTCAGAGGAGAGATGGAGATGGTGGGCTGGGGGAAGGAGGGAGGGCATTCGGGAAGAAGACTGAGACCCCAGCAGCTCTTGACTCTGTCTTGCCCTCCCCATGTCACCACCACCCACCCAGGCTGGGGTCCTGCCTCCCTCTCCTGGTCAACTGCAGCAGCCTCACGACTGTGGCCCACTGCCCCCTCCTACCCTGAGCGGTCCACACGGACCTAGAGGACCAGCTGGCTCCCTCCCGCCCCAACGTCACCCAGTTTCCCAACTTCATGGGAGAAGTCCCGAAGCCTTCCCTGATACTCCCAGGATCTGACCAGGTGCCCCTCTGCTGGGCTCCCAGGCCCCTCACAGCCCCTCACTAGTGTCACGGACTTGCCTGCTCCTTGACGGGCCTCCCCCCTCTCCCCACCCAACCACTGTCTTTCCGACTCCCAGCCCTGTGCCGCCTCCGTCTCTCCTGCCTGCTCCCCCATGCACTTATCCTTCTTTTGAAAGAAGGAGCCCAAAAGACTTTATGGTAAAGACCATAGTTTGGGCCTTCACCCATTCCACAACCCTTCTCAGGTGCCCAGGGCCGGGCAGCCACATGCGAGAGGTCTGGGGAGTAGGGATGAGAAAGACAAGGCCTCTGTCTTCTGGGTGGCCCCTGCTTTTTGGAGAGGAAGATGCTTAAACAGACAAACTACAATGTGCAGTGACTGGATGTAAGAGAATATCAGACCAGAGTCCAGGTAGGGGAGCAGCTGTCTCTTGGGCAGGGAGGTGACATTTCCCACATGAGAAAGAGGGGAAGGAACCTCCAGGCAGAGAGAACAGCAGGTGCAAAGGCCTGGGAATCCAGCCAATGGCGAGCAGCTCACCACGGTGGAAACACAACTGATCCTGGGGAGAGGCAGCAGGAAGGGGGACGGAGCGAGGCCGTGAAGGCTGCAAGGGCCAGGCCAGCGGCCCAGGGTCCTGGCTCCGTCCCTCTCCCCGGGGCACCGGGACTGGCTCCTTGGCCCCTCCATGCAACCACCAGGGGACTCCAGGGTCCTGGAGTCCTGCTTTCCCCCCACTCCCCTCTGGGCCCCAGCTCCCAGCCTTCCACCTACCTGCCGCCCACGGTGAAGTCGGACACAGCGTAGTAGTAGGACTGGAGCACCTTGGGGTCCTTGAAGATGTCATCCCCGAACGTGTTGAGCCGGTCCAGGGAGATGAGGAGCTCAGTGCTGGTGACCCACTCCTGGAGGTGCAGGGGAGGAGGAAAGGGATATCACCAGCAGGTTTCTGAGTATCTGCTCCCGTCCAACTCTGCTGGCAGGTCTGCCTGGCTGCCCGGGGTGGCTCCTGGGACACAGGGACAGGCCCAGCCCTGAGAGAGCCTGAGAACATTGCAGAAATAAGGAGCCTGTGCTTTGGGGTCATGCCAACCTGGGTTCTGGGCCACTTAGGCTGTGCGACTTTGGGGAAGTTGCTGAATGTCTCCGAGCCTCCATTTCCCCACCTGTGAAATGGGTCTAGGAATAGCGCTGACCCCATGAGGGTGTCTGGAGGAGCTCGGTGGTGAAGGTAAGCAGCCAGGAGCAGGGTCTGGCACAGTCAAGAAGTAGTGGTGTTGCTGGGGGGGACAGGGGCAAAGCAGCCCACCTACAACCGTTTATGCAGGTCACTTGACTTCAGCAGCTCCTGAACCCTATTCTAGAGGTCAGCCGAGGGAGGATGTGTCCCAGCACCTCTCTCCCCTGCTCAGCTGGGCCTTCCTTGGGGCAGGCCCCAGTTTCTAGGCTGCTCATGTGCTGAGGATCAGGCCCCACAGACAAGCCAGCTGCCCCAGCTGCCCCAGCTGCCATCTCTCCCACCGGGATGTAAGCCCCAGGAAAGCAGGCACTGGGGCTCCTCGTTCTCTCGCATTCCCAGCCCCTAGCCTCAGCCTGGCATATAGCAGGCACTCGATAAATACTAGCTGATCACTGAGTGAACAGTTTCCCCATGGAAGTGTTTGGTGGGGAAGTGAAGGAGAGCCCACGTGAAGGCTGACATTTTCATCTGCCTGCTGTTATAATGAGCGGTAGCTCCGGCAGAATTTTAATCATTTTAATTCAGCCCAGGAACCTCTGGTTTAGCAATCAGGCCCATCATTACAGAAAATGAGCTCCTGGAAAAGTCTGCCTTCTCTCCCCGGCATGACTCAAGCCAGCAGGGCCTCTCCAGCTCCCCGGGAATTCAGCAACTCTCGAGCCCACTGCCTGGGACCCAGGGCCTCTGTCTGAGGATGCTTTAGGGAAGAGGAGGCGTCCAGGCCCAGAAAACTTAATTGGGAATCTCAGCACTGAGCTGAATTTGTGCTTGAGTTTGCAGGTCCCCATCATGCCCCGAATCACCAAAGGCTGTGCTTCCCAAATGTCAGTGTGCATTTAGTCTGATGCAGAGGTCGGGAGTGAGGCCTGAGACCCTGCACTTCTAACAAGAGCCCAGGTAATTCTGAAGCTCCTGGTCCCTGGACCAGCTGAGGAGCAAAGCTCTAAGGCCCAGGGTGGGGAAATCTAGCAGCCCACAGCTAAAGGCCCTCATCTGTTCTTTCTCCAGGAAAAGTGCCCCCTAGAGAACTCCAGCCAAGTGGATGCCACAGCTGGAAGGCTCAACAGCAGCAGGAGCCGCTGGCCCTGGTCATGTGATCACCACAGCTCAGACATGTTGCCACTACCTCGGTGACTCCTCATAACAACCCTAGAGGCAGGTACTATTATTATCCCCATTTTACAGATGAGGAGACTAAGTAATCTGCTCCAGGTTGCACAGCTGGTACACGGCAGGGCTGGGATGCGACTCTCCCTGACTCCAGGGCCAGGATTTAACCACTAGCCTAGCCTGCCTTCCAATGTCTACCCCAACACCCTCCTCATACTAGAGGGACCCTGAGAGGACGGGGACCTGCCAAAGGCCTCCTAGCCCATTAGTGGCAGAGCTGGGCGGGAACCCCCCCCCCCAGCTTCCTGCATCTGCTTTCTGGCCTATGGCCTGCTCCATCAGTCCACAAGGACAATGGTAGTGAAGGCACCGGGTCAAAATCTCCCTGAGACACCAGCATGGGAGCTGGGAGAGAGAAGACGAATTTGTTCCCTTAGCCCAAATTGTAGGATACACTCCCTGATGCCTTGAAGTCATTTTACGGCAAACCAAAGCCCTGCTGCAAACAGGCAAAAAAACAAAACAAAACAAAAAAAACTGGCTTTTGCCACTTGCAATGGCCCCAGCTAAAACTACAAGTGGGTTTTGGAGTTTATTTGAACAGATCCCTGGATCCAGAACATGTGTTACAGGGAAGCAGGAGGCAGGGAGCTTCAGTTCCAAGGAGCAGTGATTCTGTCCCACCCAGCACCACGGAGAGGCGGTCTGAGCTGCTGAGGCCGACACTCAGCCCTGGAGGCCTGATTCTGGGTTAGCGAGGTGGGCCTTCTTCCCAAGGTGCTTGGCCCATCCGTGGAGGACAGAGGAACCTGACACCCCGCAGCTGCATGGACACATCTTTCATTACCCTCAAGCCTCCCCCCTAGAAATGCTCTATGTCCTCTGAGGAAGTGCCACCCCAATGTGTCTGGAGGAAGGATGAGGAGAGAAAGGTGGAAGGCTGGCCTTGCCTTTCTTTGTCCTTCTCTGGCCTTGGCTTCTGCATAGGAACATTTCTGCAAAGGTTTCTTCTCCATCAGGCACAATGTCCAGGTCATCGGAGGCCCAAGTCAGAAGGGTCTCACTGCCAATGGCCTCAGCATAAGCCTCTCTGGGAGGTTTTAGCTGCACAGGCAAAGGCCGTACTGGGGGCCAGACCCTTTGTGCCTGACCTTGGCTTGACTGCTCTTCATCTGCCTTCAGCTGACGTTTCCTCATCTATAGCATTTAGATCTCCTAATCTATGGCTCTTAGATCTAATCTGTGGCTCTTAGATCTCCTAATCTATGGTTCTTAGATCTCCTAATCTATGGCACTTAGATCTCCTAATCTATGGCTTTTAGATCTCCTAATCTGTGGAGCTTAGATCCTATGGAAAAGAAACTGTAATTTTAAACAAAATCGTGAAGGTGACGTGAGCATTTTTAATGGGACAAGCAGGGCCTGGGGGTCTGGAGATGGGATGCTGTGATTTATGATGTGCAGCTGGCCAGGATACAACTTCTTTCTGAGGCCTCAGGCCCCCTCTGGAAACAGACAGGTTCTAACCCCAGCCCCCATAGATAGACAGAGGCGGCGCTTTGAAAGTTGTGTGGAGGATGCCCATTTTATTTGGGCAGCAGCCTATGTGACCGCAGGGAAATGAACCAGAGGCCCCCGCTCCCCAAGCACACCCAGCCACATTGAACAGGCCACCACGGCTGTAAATGATTCTTCTTGACAAATGTGGACATGCAGGGAGGCTATGCTGACGTGGTGGGACTGGGGACCCTGCATCAAAGGACACAGACACAGGCCCACTGCCCTCTTGGCCCTGAGGAGGAGACCAGGGAGCTGCTGTCAACTCTTATCTTCAAAGCCTGGAATGAGCAACCCCTTGGGTGTACCCTGCTGCTATCTCTCAGCTGCATGGTCCATCGTGGCAACCGCCACACACACGTGGCTATTTAAATCAAAGTTGATTAAAATGAAATAAAATGAAACATTCATTTCCTCAGTCACAGTGCTCAAGAGCCACACATGACCAGTGGGTACTGTATTGGATGATGTAGCTATGGACCATTTCCATTGTCACAGAAAGTTCTGTTGCACAGCTCTGCCTTCCAGCACTGAGCCCAGGACTCTACGACTCCAAAGCTCTTGTTCTTTTCACTTTTTCCATGTTCTCCTCATAAAAGCCCTCAGAGACACACAAGGCAGGCACTGCTATCATTTCACAGACGGTAAGTGAACCCTATAGGCAAGGAGCTCCAGAAAGGGCATTAGCTACAAGTGGGACACTTAGCTTCCTGTCTGAGCCCTGCCACCAGATCATGTGTGCCCCTGGCAAACCCCTTCCCTCTCCAGGCCTCAGTCTCCCCACCTGTTATCAGGAAGGGGTCAGGTTAGTTGGCAGTTGTCGTGGGGCTCCTGGGAGCCAAAAGGTGCTACTCAGGGGACAAGGGAAAGGACAATGCTGCTCAACTCCCATCTATTTCAAAATTGGGCATCCACGTGACAGAGGCTTCTATTGCTTGAAGGTGGAAAAGGGCCCCTTGTGCCCTGCCACTTAGACTTTCCTGCAGTCACCCTGACCCGGGCGTCCCTCCTGCAGCCTGGTCCCAGACCTTGCAAAACCCGCTGCTCTCTGACCTGCAGCACAGCGCTCTCCTCGAAGTTGTAGGCACTGGGCCGGCCCTCCAGGGTGGAGAAGGCCACGTTGCCCCCGCTCAGCGGGGAGATGTCACTGAACTCAGAGGTGCAGAAGGCCACGCGCTCGTCCTCGCCGGGGCGCAGGTAGTGGCCCTCGGGCTGCCTGTAGGTTTTCTTGCAGGACGCACTGTAGTACTGGTAGGGCTCCCACGGGTCACCCGCGTGGCTGCGCTTGTAGATGGCGAAGCTCTCAGGGCGACTGGTGTGGAACTTCAGCCGCACATAGGTGATCTCATAAGCCTTCCCTAAAGCCGGGAAGAAAGGGACCCATTTTACAGAAGGGAAAGGAGAGTTGGAATCCTGGTTCAGGAAGAGCAGAAAGATTGCATTGCACAAGCTAATACGGATGGGTTACTAGAGGCTGTCTGGAGCATTGTTCTGGGGGTGTCGTGATCAATGTATGATGCTTGTCACAGCATAGGAGAGGACAACTGTGCACGCTTCCCAGGTATTTGCCATCCTTTATCTAGGCCAACCTCCCTTTCCCTCCCTGCACAGGTAGCTGCGGTATAACACCTCTGACAGGTAGCCACTCTTTTTGCTCAAATAGCTCCTGAAATGGGGAGACTGCCACACCGTGAAGAATTCCAGTCTACCATTAGAAGGTTATTTCTTTTGCTATACCCCAACAAAGCTAACCCTTCCACCTGGACCTTTGCCTCTTTCCATCCCAGTGACTCCAGACCCTTGCTCCATTGGATAGCCCCTTTCCAAGTCCCCCTAATCCTAAGAAAATCCTTTCTGGACTCCATGCTTCCTCCAGCTTCCCTCTAACTTCTCTCCTCTGCTTCTCATCAAAATTTCTCAAGAGAGGTGTCTATCTGCTGTCCCCACAGCCTCCTGTCCCAACTCAACCCCCAACACATGGCAATTCTATGGAAACTGCCTATGCAAAGCCACCTCACTAACATCCCCTCACGGCCACAGCCAGGGGACCCAACCTGGCCTCATTCCTGAGCTTCTGACCATTTCTGCCACCAATGCAGCCCCCCAACCCTC
>PVKY010000338.1:0-54129 GCA_004027775.1 Bradypus variegatus | reverse complement strand
TCATCACCACCATCACCACCATCACCACCACCACCACCATCACCACCATCACCACCATCACCATCACCATCACCACCATCACCATCATCACCATCATCACCATCACCATCATCATCACCACCATCACCATCATCACTGTCATCACCATCATTGACATCATTGCCATTGTCATCACCACCATCACCAGTGTCACCACCATAATCACCATCACCATCATCACCACCATCACCAGTGTCACCACCAACATCATCAACACCACCATCCTCATCGTCAGTACTCTCAGTGCCATCACCATCATTTTCACCTTCTTCACCATCATGATAATCCCCACTCACTGAGGTCTGTCAGAAAGTTCACCTTCAGGAGAATTACCCTGTTGGCTACACTGGGTGTCTCCTTCCTTAGTCCATGAGTCGGGGTGGGGGGTGTCTGGTTCTAGGCAGCAGAAGCCCAGCTCAAGGGATTTATGTAGCAAGGAAAATATATGTCTTGCAAAACAAGATGTTTGGGGGCTCAGTGGCTCCAGGGCTGGTTAACTCAGTGCCATCACCAAGAACCCAGGTTCTTCCCTCTTGCTGCTCTTCCATCCTCAGTATTTTGGTCTCTTCCTCAAGGCTGCAAGTGGCTGCCACGGTTCACGCTATCACTTGCAGATGTGACAACATCCAGTGGAAGAATACAAGCTGCTGCTTCTTTGTATCCCTTTTTAAGAGCAAGAAAGCCTAGAGGGCAAGGACTGTGTACTTTCTACTCAAGTGTCCTTCACCCAGCCACAGTGACCTGAAGTCAGACAGATGTGCTCATGAGTTATCTTGCCTCCAACACCTACAGCATGGCAGAAGGTGTGTTCTTTCACCTCTCTGTAACTTGGCATTCCCATCTGTAAAGCAAATAACAGTCCCGTCCTTCTGCAATGATGCTGTGAAGATTAAATGCAAGTATTTCGTGCACCAAAAATGGGAGATTTTAAGACCCTTCCTATTATCATTGTCACTGTGGTGATTGTCACAATTCTTATTATTACTGGCCTGGGGCAGTGTCTGGCTTAATAAATACTTGAGTTGCTGAGTGATTGGCGGGAGGTAACCATGACATCTGCAGGGCCCAACGAAGGGGACGAGGTGTCAGGGAAGCAGGAGTTGACAAGCAGCTTGCCCAGGACCACCCAGCAGGCTGCGGCAGGCCTGGGCTTCACATGCAGGAGCCACGGCTTCTCTGTCTCGCCTGTTTTTATCCAGCTGCCCCCGTGTCCTCAGGCTAACACTTGGTGTCAATACTCTGCTTAAGATGCTCAGGTACCAGCTCGTTTGTCAATCAGCACCCAGCATTTTGGTTGTCAGAAACGCCGGGAGCTCTGTCCAACCTCAGCCACCTTCCCAGCCGAGGAGGCTGCCCTGGGAGAGGCCGGTATCTGGGGCCAGCCCGTCAGGGCCTCTCTGTGCAGAGATGAACGCAGCCCTCTCCACAAAGGAACTCAAGGATGCAAGACAGGGCCAAAGGCTTGGGGATCCTGGCCCAGGGTTTCTCTCAATTTGCAGCTGTATCTTCATCTGCCTGCTTTCTACTGAATGACTGAACCACTCTGAACTTTGGTCTCCTCTTCTGAAAAAGAGAGAAGGATGGACCAGCCTTTGCTGAGGCCCTGCCTGTCTCTGATTCTACAGTCAATCACGGGAGTGGGTTGGGGGCCAGGGAGGTTGGAAGGACCCCTAGGGAGGGGGAGAAGCCAGGGACCCTAGGTTCAACTCTGGCTGTGGGACCCTAGGAAATTACTGCCTGTGTCCAAGCCTCAGTTTCCTCACATAAAATTTACAAAAGAAAGAGGTGGGGAGTGGGATTTAAAACTATTTGCTTTGTTACACCAACATTCTTTGAACTGTGAGTCTCCACCCTTGAGTGGGTCTTGAACTCAATCTAGGGGTGGCATCCAGCACATTTTTAAAGAAACAAAACAGTGTTAGGTAGAAAGGAGCATGTCCCAGCCGTGAGGGTGCGGGTTGGGTGGGAAACTCACTGCAGTTCTCTGTCTGGGTGTGAATAGGATCACGATGCATTTCTCACAGTGGGACCCAGATGACAGCTTGGAAGTCGCCGCCTTCCACTGTGTTGTGCGGACTGCCCGTTCATCCGAAAGCTGCTCTCTGGGTGCTCGCCGGGCACCGGGCCCCAGGGTGGACATGGGGCTAAGCTGTGCCCAGCACAGACACAATCCTGCCCTCTTGGATGGTGAGAAAAGAATGACACAAATATCTGTTTTCTTGTTGTAATCCCTGCACGGGCAGCCCAGGGCCCAGCGGTAGAGACCTATTAGACGGGGAGGAAGTGGGGGACTTGTCCTTGCTGAGATGGGAGCAGAGAGGGACACTCAAGCAGAGGCCAAGAGGAGGGTCCTGGGCAGAGAGAAGGGCAGTGGAATGGAGGCTGGAAGGGCAGGGGTGAGGGACAGAGGGGTGGGCAGGTGGGAGGGTCCGTAGGAATGGTGCCTGTCAGGTCTGGGCACCGATCGACCCCTTTCCAGCTGCACAACTAACAGGACCAGGGCTGGGCCTTCCAGCCACCGCAGGGAGCCACCTACCACCACCGCTGCTTCTCCCTGCCGTCCGCTGTGTGAGCCTGCGTGAAGGGGAGGGGCTGCCGCTCAGTCAGCCCAGCGCTTGTGCTCTAGTTTGCTAATGCTGCCGGAATGCAAAACACCAGAGATGGATTGGCTTTTATAAAGGGGGTTTATTTGGTTACACAGTTACAGTCTTAAGGCCATGAAGTGTCCAAGGTATCACATCAACAATCGGGTACCCTCACTGGAGGATGGCCAACGGTGTCCAGAAAACCTCTGTCAGCTGGGAAGGCACATGGCTGGCATCTGCTCCAAAGTTCTGGTTTCAAAATGGCTTTCTCCCAGGACATTCCTCTCTAGGCTTCAGCTTCTCTCCAAAATGTCACTCTCAGTTGCTCTTGGGGCACTTGTCCTCTCCTAGCTTCTCCGGAGCAAAAATTGTCTTTCAAAGGTCATCTCCAAAATGTCTCTGCAAGCTGAAGCTCCTCTCTCAGTTCCAGTGCATTCTTCAAAGTGTCCCTCTTGGCCATGGCAAGCTCACTCCTTCTGTCTGAGCCTATGTACTGCTCCAGCAATCAAGGCCCACGCTGAATGGGTGGGGCCATGACTCCATGGAAATCATCTCATCAGAGTTATCACCTACAGTTGCGTGGGTCACATCTCCATGGAAACACCCAAAGGACTTCAATCCAATCAGCACTAAAACATCTGCCCCACAAGATTGCATCAAAGAATATGGCCTTTTCTGGGGGACATAATATATTCAAACTGGCACAGCTTCTATAAAAGGGGGTTTATTTGGTGACACAGTTATAGTCTTAAGGCCATAAAGTGTCCAAGGTAACACATCAGCAATTGGGTGCCTTCACTGGAGGATGGCCAATGGCGTCTCAGAAACCTCTGTTAGCTGGGAAGGCATGTGGCTGGCATCTGCTCCAAGTTCTGGTTTCAAAATGTTTTTCTCCCAGGATGTTCCTCTCTAGGCTTCAGCTCCTCAAAAATGTCACTCGTAGTTGCTCTTGGGGAGTTTGTCCTCTCTTAGCTTCTCTGGAGCAAAAGTCTGCGTTCAAAGACCATCTCTGTAAGCTGAAGCTCCTCTCTCAGTTCTAATGTGTTCTTCAAAGTGTCACTTTTGGCTGTAGCTCCTCTTCAAAATGTCACTCTCAGCTGCACTGAGTTCCTTCTGTGTGTCAGCTCATTTATATGGCTCCAGTGATTTAATTCAGACCCACCCTGAATGGGCGGGCCAACACCTCCATGGAAATTATCCAATCAGAGTCATCACCCACAGTTGGGTGGGGCACATCTCCATGGAAACACTCACAGAATTACAATCTAATCAACACTGATAGGCCTGCCCACACAAGATTACATCAAAGATAATGGCAACTGGGGGGACATAATACATTCAAACTGGCACAAATTGCATTCCAGTACCTGGGATGGAACGATGGCCTCTGAGCCCACAGCGGGAAGCTGGCGAGCCGCTGTTCCTAATTGTTGTTCTTGTCCCGATCAGTGGACAGGGCCGTGGGAGACTTAGAGAAGTTCGGGGTGGAGGGAAGATTCCATCCAATTCTGAGCAGAGAGGGTCACGCCTCCCCTCCGGGGTACGTCACTTGGCGCCCGTGGGTGCTGGTGGCGCCTCAGCAGCCAGCTCTCTGGGCCAGGGGTGCTGGTGGAGCTGCAGGGCTGGGCTGGCTTCCATGGTGCCCTTTATCCCTGCAGGGTCAGCTTCAGCTGACAGCGTGGCATCCCTGAGCGTGGAGCTGGGTAGAGACGCCACTGCCCCTGCAGACCCCGGCCCACGTGGTGCTTTGGGGAGAACTCGGACTCTGTGGGGCCTCCCACACGAGCTAGGTGCTGGGAGAACACGTGGCCTTCATGTGGGCTGCCCCCCAGGGAGACCCAAGCCCCCGAGTTCAGTGAGGCAATGAGACTGGGAGGGGAGCAGAGCCAAAAAGTATCCGTTCATGCGGTCACCACTGGGCCTCTGAGGACCCCAGGGAGGCTGCGGGAACCGCATCTCGGAAGGCTCCCGCGGGGGCGGCCAGTGGCTCTGGTGTTTATCCAGCAGCAGAAATGCCCTGCGGCCTAGCGAGCAGGAAGCCGTGGCTGCAGGGGTCTTCAGGGTCAGGCGAGGGGGAGATGAGGGGCAATCGCCCACGGCACCAGACAGGGTGGGGCCTGGGCATCCTCCTCGGGTCGCGGCGGGGCTTGGAGATGACCTGCTGGCCGGCCCCCTCTCCTGGCGCCTGCCCTGCATGTACTCAATGTCCCCGTCAGGGCTGGGCAGCCCTTTTGTGAACTGGCCCCCGCCACCTGATGCGAGCCCCCGAGGCCCGGGTCTGTGTGTGCAGCCTCTGGTCCCAGCTCCTTGCACACAGTTTGTTGGTGCAATAAATCATAGCTGAACAATTGAGGAAGCCAAGCGGTGACACAAGGCCGTTACCTCTCCAGGTAGAGGCTGTGAATGGAGGCCACAGTTGTGTGTGGGATTTTTCCTTTTAGGAACCTTGTCTCTTTTGGAGCCCTGAAGGCAAGTCCAAATCATCTGGGCCACTCGGGGTCTGGCGGCCAGGGACTCAGTTCCGCCACGGGCACTTCCACCAGGAAATGCAGCCAAGCCCTCGGTGGCCTGGTTTCCCACAAGGACGCAGGGAGACAGCGGGCAGCCAGGAGCAGGGGGCAGACGTCGGGAGAGAGAAAGGCCCGAGGTGTGGCCAGACCATTGCTCAGACAGAGTCTTCAGAGAGCAGGGCCCACCCCAAAACCCAGATTTGGTTCTGCTTCGTATTCCACACTCCCCCTGCCCCCCAGAAAAGAACTGGAGATTTCTGTGGCTGTTTCTGCAAAATTGCCAGCTTCCTGTCATTGCCCCTTAAAAGAGAAAATTCCCGCTGTTTCAGGATTAAGTAATCAGCATGTCATTTATTTCTCCAAACCACAGCTGCAGGCCTGCTGGGAAGCTGGCATCAGCCCCATGGGCAAGCCGGCCCTGCAGCCAGGCATGACTCGCTAATGCCACCGGCGGCCACAATCCAGGAGCGAGGTGAGAGGAGGGCCTGGCCCTGGGTCCCTGGGTCCTCTCTCTGGGCTCTATTTTCACATCCCTGAAATGTAAAACAGCAACAAGCATAACAAGCATTGTGCCGGAACAGCAACTCTCTGCCAGGCACTGCAGAGTGCTGACTTGGATCTTCATATTTAGTCTTCCTGAGGCTGGTGTCATTAGCATCCCATTGTGCCCGCTGACAGAAGCCGGGGCTCAGAGGGGTTAAGGCACTGGCCCAAGATCACACAGGAGAGCCATGGCTTGAACCCAAAGCCCAAGCCCTAGCTATTTTCATCTTGTCCAAGGTCCCAGGGGAAGATGGAAAGAAGAGGTGAGAATACCTTGCTTTAAAAAAATATATGTCAATTATTATTTCTGTGATCGAGAGGTAGTCTGAACTTCAATGACCATTTTTTAGGTGTACAATTCAGTGGTTTTTATTCTATTCACAGATATGTGTGACCATCGCCACAGTCAATTTTAGAAGATTTGCAACATTTCAAAAAGGAACCCCACACCCTTTAGCTGCCCCCCTCTCTTTCCCCCTCTCCATCTCCCCAGGACCTTGCTTTTCAAATGTTTCAGTTATGTCTGGCCTCTGTTCCTTTCTCCTTGTTTGGTTTAAATTTCAGGACATCCCTTGTGGGCCCAATGGCCCCCATTATACAGATGAGAAATTAAGGCCAGGAGAGGGAAGGGGCCTTAGCCAAGGTCAGAGGGCGAATTGGTGTCAGGGGCCCGAGCCGCCGCAAGACCTCTCCTGAGCACAGAGGAGAGCCCAAGCAGAGCATCTTAGCAGGTACCCAGGGTCAGCAAGCCTCCCGGGAGACATGGGGCAGAGAGCCAAGAGGGGTGGGGGCATCCTCATCCAAAGGGAAGGGGTCCTGGTGACCCCCCTCAGCCCGGTCCCTGGGCTTCCGCCGGACTGGCCCTCCTCCCCCAGGTGCCCACTCCGGCCGGCCCCAGAAGGAGCAAGCTGGTCCAGACCATGGAAACTGCCCCTTGTCACCCACAGAAACAATGAGCTCCTGTGACACCGGCTGGGGCTTGCGGGAGGGAGAAACATCCACCCCCTTGAGGTGAGGGGGCTGCTGTCCCTGGGGAGGAGAACGTGCCGTCCAGAGCTCCTGCTGCCATTTTATGAGCATGGAAGGTGCATTCCAGAGGGCGAGGGATACCTGGAGGGGCCCTGGATGGGGGCTCGGCCACCAGCCCCTGGGTGGGTGTTGCTCGAAGGCAGAGCTTCCTGTGGGCTTTAACTCAATTAATTTATCGTGCTGTTTAAGACCACGTGGGTTGGGTTTTCTCTTTCTTTCAACCTAAAAAGTCATAAAGAACACATCGAGGTGCCATAAAAATGCCCTGTGGCCTTGTGGGAGCTTGCGGCTGATCTCATGGCCTCCCTTAAAGACTGACATCAACTTCCACCCAGAAGGGCAGATCCCATCTCCAGGCCTGGTGGGGCAAGTCCTTAAGCAGAAGGAAACTGTCTAACTGCGGAAGATGTCAAAGGTCCATGCTTTGTCAATGCCATCAGTCAGGATAAGCTTGGGCGTGCTGCAGAAACAAGTGACCCAGAAATCCCCGTGGCTTAATGCTACAACAGCTTGTTTCCCATGTAGCCACTTGTCTGTTTGCAGCAATGGGGGATGCTGGAGGGTTATTCCAGGAGCCAGGAGGCATTTGTGACATGGCTGGTAAGAGAGGAAAGACTTGTGCATGAGCCGTTCTCTGCTTCAGCCTGAGGGCGACACACATCACTGCTGCTTATATTTAATACATGGCAACTAATCAAACAACCTCACCAAGGGTAGACTGCACTGTGATTGTAAATACTCCAGGGGAGGGGTTTATTTCCCTCCCCCTTGTCTCACTTTGGCCAGTGGGATGGAAACAAATGTGATGCACAACATATACAAGCCGAAGTGTTAAATACGATGGTGTGGTCCAGCACAGCCTTTTACTTCTCTCTTTGTCCGTGGGAAGGCCTCTCCCAGATAATGCTGCTCCTTCAGCTGGATCTTGGGAAGAGAACATACATGGAGAGGACCCTAATCTGGCCCACAGCTAGGAGCACAGCAGGAAGAACATTTGTTGTAAGCTGCTATGACGTTGAGCCTGTTTGTTACGTGGCATAATCTAGCAGCAACCCTAAGACACCAGCTAATGGTCAGGAATTGGGAATACAGAAGCTCCTGCAAGATACGTTGGCAAACCTCCCACCAAGACTGGGGCCTGTGCCCTCTGGAATCTGGATGATTCAGACTGAACTGCTTCAACCAATAAATATGGTGAAAGTAATGCTGTGCCAGTTCCAGGCCCAGCCTTCGAGAGGACTGAAGCTCCCTCTTCCATCCTCTGAAAGCTCTGAAATGCCCTCATGAGAAAGTCAACTTCCCTGAGGCCATGGTGCTTACAGAAGCCTGAGTTAGCAGATTAGAGCGAGAAAGGGAGCGCTGCTTGGCCCCTCCGGCAGTTCCAGCCCCCACCCTCTCCAGCCTTCCCGTCTGGGGCCCCAGGCATTACGGAGCAGACACCAGCCAAACTTGCTGTGTCTTGTCTGAATGTTTGACCCCCAAGGAGTGAGATGCAATAATAACAAGTAATTGCCTTAAACTGCTCAGCATTGGGCTGATTTGTTACCCAGCAGTGGGCATATGTAACAGCGAGTTTTACTGACTCCACTATGGTCTGTCTTCTGGCCACCAAACATCACTTCTGCTCCCTCCTTCTCTCACATACAATGTATTCAACCTCTCCCCAAACAAGGAAACTTTAAAGTCCCACCAGAACCTAATCCAGCTCGGAACCCCAGCAAGCTCTTTGGGGGATCCACCCTAATCTCTGTGACAGATCCAGACACGGGGGCTCTCCAAGTGGAGATTCCGAATTAAAAGGACACGCTATCTGCCCTCCGCCCACACCCAAGGGCAGCCTGGAGGGGGACAGGAAGCACCGGCTGCACTCGGCCCAGAAGGAGGAAGGACAGAGCCCGACTGCCACCCCTCTGCGGCACTTCTGGACGCAGCCAATGGCCCCAGGGTGGGGGGACCCTTCAGGAGCTCCCTGGCCCCCTCTGGTCTGCACCCCCAGAGAATGCTCCTTCCCCTTTGACCTCCTTGGCCCCCTTTGGAGTCAACATTGGGGGACAATCCCCCTTGGGGGCTAAACAGCTCCCTCAGCCACCTCCTCCCCATGGAAGGTTGGGGGCCACGTCTCAACTGTCAGGTACCCCTGCTCCCTGGTGTCCCTGGCAACACAACCCTCGTGGAAACCTTGACGTCTTCTTATCTATTTACCTCCAGCTCATCCCCAGGGCTCACAAACGTACTCACGGTGCCTTCCAGGATGGAGCTTTTGCCTCCTCACCTCTTGTACTCCTCTCTCTGGAAGTTTTTGGGCTTCTTTGGGATGATCTTACCATTAATTTAATCTTTGCCGTGAGTCATTTTATCCAACTGATTTACTGGGTACCACGCCATTAGCCTGCCCTGGGCACTGAGCAACTTAATTAGTTAAAAGGTTTTACTGGGTCTTTATCTGATAAGACCCTTTTTGTTGCTGGGGCTGAGAAGGATGTGGCTTTTCCATGTTGTGAGAGTTTTTTTATTGGCTTTCATTTTTGCCATCCACTTTTCCTTTACCCCACTCTTTTTTGGTCTACTTTGCAAAGTGTGGCCAATCATAACACAGGCTTTCAGCGTTGTGTCTCCAGAGTCTTTCCCTAAGTTCTTCGTGCGCCGAGCTTGCCTCCAGAGTCTCTGCAGGTTTGGCTGAATGTTTGGCCTCCACAGGACATGGGCTGCCACCTTCCCGGTCCCCAGCATCTGTTTCCTCACCTCCTGCTGCCAATGTCACGTATCAGGCCGCTAGAGCAGAGACCCTGTTCTTCTGCATCAATTTCTATATTGGTCTGGAGAGGCTGGATTACGCTTTGGGAAGAAATTCAATCCCAAATCCAGCGGCTTAGCACGACCAGGGTTTGGTTTCTCACTCGTGCTGCATGTCCAGCGTGGACCGGCAGGGCATTCCGTTCCACGTGGCCGTCCGGGGACCTGCACCGTGGGCAGCGCCACCGTCTCGGAGCTGTGCCATCTGGAAATCACAGCCTCTGTGGCCACCAAAGCCAGGGAAGCGTCCAGTAGGAGCCCTCTGCGGGGGCTTTTCACTGCATCCACCCAGAAGCGGCCTGTGTTTCCGGGACTCACATCTTGCTGGCCAGAACTAGCCACATGGCCCTTCCTGACAGCAGGGGGCCTGGGGAGTGCAGGGGGCAATGGTTGGGGCGGGTGTGGGTGTGCACTGCTCTCCTGGTTGCACTGACCACAGATATGGGAGCGTCTCCTTCTGGAAGAGGGACTGGACATCTCACTGTGGTTTCCAGATCCAGGACAAAGCATGACGTTTCAGGGAGGCAGGTTTCCGAACGACGTAAGGGTGAGCTGTCTAGTGTCGAGATGTGAGCTGCTTCTAAATGTAGTTGGTGGGGACTGAAAGGCATAATCTTAATCCACCTTCCCAGGGGTGTAAACTCAACTGCAATTAGGGCCTTTTAAAGATATTATTATCAGTTTAGGTGTGGCCAAATTGAATCGGGCTGGGTCTCAACCCATCTGACCACGGGCCTTATAAAGAGAGGAAATTTGGAATCAGAGCAACCAGAAGCCGGTGGAAAACAGAGGCCAGCCAAGAGAAGACAGTGAGTGCCGCGGGCGGGGGGCGGCCGTCCCCGAATGCTCCCAGCTTCCAGAGAGGACACGGCCTTGCCGACTCCTTGATTTGGGAACTTCTGGCCTCTGGAACCATGAGCAAAAAGCAGGGAGGGAAAGAGGACAGAGAAGGGAGGGAGGAGACAGGCTGCCTCTCCGCCTCGGAAGTAGATTACCCAGGAACTCTGCCCACAATTTCACAAAACCTGATGGAAACTCTTCATGATCCCAAACCAGACCAGTTTAAAGGCTGAGTTTCAGGGCTCTTGGCAGTGGCCGTGGGTTGCCTCACGCTCTGATTGGCTGCCATACGTGAGTGTGACAAATAAAGAATGAGGAAGCTGTTATCATTTGGGAGAAAAATTAAGTTGCAAAACTTAAGGAGCCAAGGGGGTGTTACAATAAGTGGGGCCAAAAATGAGAGTTCTCATCCAGTAAATGACCACAGACATAAAAGTGGAGCAATCTGGTATTAAGAGTTTTTTAAACCAAGGCTGGCATTGCAAAAAAGTGACCCAAATAAAACATGATAAAATTAAATTGTTGGTTTCTGGGCTAGTGGGGAGCATTATTTAGAAGTGGGTTTGCAGCAAGCTGGGTAGGACCCAGCAGCAGTCGTGGCCTCTGCCCTGGGTCACTGTCTGTGTAGACGTGGATGAGCAGGGGCTGTGGGAAAAGGTGGGGCGTGCAGGCTGGGTGGAGGGGGCTCGGCCGCCGAGGAACTACTGCCTGCCCACGTGAGGGAGAGGAGGAGCCCAAGGACCACGGGCTTGTGGGACCTTGAGGGTAAGAGTCTGGTGTGCTTCCCCGCAGCACCCCCGACATGCACTTGGCTCCCTCCCCTGACGCAGAGCTCACTACAGGCATAGGCAGCAAAGCTGGGAAGTTCTGGCTGCTGGAACGAGGGGAGGGTCTGGTGGTTGTTGAGCACTCATCTCTGTGTTCAGGGCTTTAGGTACCTGGCCTCCCCCAGCCCTCCACCTGCCCTGGTGGGGGGAGAGGTGGTTGTCTTCCTATTAAGCTGCTAATGAATGAAGAACTGATACTCCTAGGAACTAACGACTGCCTCATGTCAGGGAGCCAAATCCAAATCCAGCTCCGTCTGTGTCCAAAGCTAAAGACCTTCGTGTCTCCCTGCTCCTTCCCTGCTCCACTGCCTTCCAGAGCCCCGTGTGGAGCTCCAAAGCCTTCTACACTTCTCCCCTGTGAGGCCCTGGTCTTCCCAGGGTCCCCTGCTCCCCTAGTTACGCTCAGGGCCCGGGATGGACACCTCAGGCCTTGATGCAGACCTCATCCTTGTCTGGGCAGGAGGGACAGTGGGCCCCTGGGCCAGGCCGAAATCTCAGGGGCAGGCAAGAAGCTCTTCATCTCAAGTTTGTCCTGAGATGTCTCCAGGTGAGATGCATTTTTATGAAAATGGGTTTTGGTTTTCTTTGTTGATTTGGTTTAACGGCAGTAGGAGATGAGGAGACCCCATGGAACTCAGAGGAGTAAACATCCAGTGATCTGAAAACTCACCTGAAAACTCTCCATTTACTACGGTCACCAGATGAAGTCTGCACTTCTGTGCACGGACAGGTGTAAACTTTAACCTGTTGCCTCCTAATGCCTGACCACTCAAAGTGAGATCCAGGACTGGGGACACCAGCCTCCCTTTGGCGCTTGTTAGAAATGCAGATTCTCGGGCCCTGCCCAGCCCCGCTAAACCAGAATCTGATTTGGTTCCTGTACACTGTAAAGTTTGTGAAGCAGCGCCGTCCTCACGGAGCTCCCGTGGGATGTACAGGTAAGGCTGGTATCCTGGGAGCATGTTAGCCACTGGATGCAAAGATCCCCTTCCTAGGTGGGTTAGGAGCTCGCAAATAGTCAGGGCTTGTGGCTTTCATCTGGAAAGATCTCCATTCTATTCTGCTGAGAGTGAACAGCAAGTTTCAGAAACAGTGGCCTGATTCTGCTTTAAAAAAAATATGCACACACATACACACAAGTGCACTTTGTCCCACGAGTAAGTGCATCTGGACACGGGAACGAAGTCTCAATTAGCTTTTACCAACATGTCAATCACAGTTACAGCAACTAATAAGATCATGGGCCTTTTGTTTGCATCTTTGTACTTTCCACTTACCCTTGCTCATGTTCACTGAAAAAGAAAAAAAAAATACAAGGTTAGAGGTTAATAATGAAACTTCCTAAGTACTGAGTCACGGCCACAGTGCAGGAAAAAAAGAGGAAAAGAGAACTTGTCAAACCGATACAAGTTGATTAAAAACAGCAGCCTGTGATTTTAAAGAGACAAGATGCTCTCAGGTTCGCCGGCTTCTTCAATTCCAAGTTAAGGTAACGAGCCTTGTCTCACGAAGTCCTCAGAGACCTGCTTATAAGGAAGGCTGAAAGGGCTTTGCAACGGGACATTTAGGAGAGCCAGGCAGGAGTGAAGTTTAGGGCATCACGTCCTCCAGGCCCCACAAAGTAACAGGCGCCCTGTCGGGGCTCAGTCATCGTTGAATGAATGAGTGACGTTTTCCACTTGAATGCAAAGGATGCTTCTTAGTGCGTGAACCCAAGTTTCGTGTTGTCCTTGGAGAAGCTCGTTGTCATTATTCTGTGAGCTCTGCCATCGATGAATCAAGGTGGTAGTAAGCTCTGCCCAACAAGATCAGGTGTCTCCCTTAAAGCTGTGTGTTGCATCTACGGTAGAGGTGGCGGGTGATTTAGCACACCCAGGAGAAAGCAAAAGGTCCTTGGAATTGCCAGTGTAACAGGGAGAAAGCTCCACAACCAGGGGAAGGAGCCAGCTGCAGCCCAGCCATGTTTGTGGCTGGGAAGCCCAGAGATGCTGGCTTGTCACAACGAGCCAAGGCTGGAGCTTGTATCTGGGGGGCCTTGGGGAGCAAGGCTGCCAGTTTTAGAAGTCAGGCATAGCTGGGTTCCAGTCCTACCTGAGGTGCTTCTTGCAGGGGTCTGAGCTCGAAGGGGACAGGCCAGCATTTAAGACCTCCCCCCCCAGGCAGCTGGAGAGAATGCTGGTGGTGTCATTTTGGTGAGCTGTACCACTCTCTGTCCTAAAAATGAACAAGAAAAAATATGTCAGGCATTTCTGGTGGGCTGGTGCAGTAATAGATAACCCAAATGCACAGTCTCACTTAATCTCCACAGTGCCACAGCCCACTCTCCTTAGCTCCATTGTATCAAAAGTGAAATTGAGGTTCCAGGGTCTAAATTACTAAATCGGAGGGGTTCTCCAAGCCCTTGTGCCCACTTGATACCAAATTGTTGACCAAAGCTAAATGAAGGAATGAATGAAAAAGCCCAAGCCAAACTCAAAACAAGAACAAACAAATAACCAAGAATATATGCGGGAATTTAATTGATTATCACCTATATTGTTATCTAATATTTTATACTAGATGGTGCAGCTTTTATAGTCTTTTCTTAACTCACTGTCAATCCCTAACAAATAAAAAACATATGAACGTGTGTGTGGACACTGACACACACAGGACTGAATTTGTGGGTCTGTGCATCTCCCAGAATTTGAAACATCCTCTCTGCACTAGTGTTTGACCCAGGGATTGAAACAGGACATTGAACCCTCATTAACGAGTCTGGACCTGCAACTTCTCCACTGAGAAAATATTTGCATTTATCAAGAGATGGCATTTCCTTGACAGCCACGAACGCCATGCTTGAGTGCTGACAGCCTCATAGGGAGAAACTAGGGGGATTCTCCCCAGCCCCCCACTCTCGGTGGCTGCCTTAGTCTCCTGGGGCTGCAGCAACAAATGACCACAAACAGGGGGTTAACACAACAGGAGTTTCTTCTCTCACAGCTCTGGGGGCCGGGGCCCTAAATCAGGGTGTGGGCAGGGCTGTGCACCCTTGGAAGGCTCAGGGGGCTCCTAGCTGCCTCTCCCGTCTTCCAGTGGCCCCTGGCGACCATGGCTTGTGCCGCGTTCTCCAGGCTTGGCCTCCGCCTCCACATGGCTCCCCCCTTGTCTCTAGTCTCTAATCTCCCTCTCCTTTCTCTAATAAGACCCTGGACATTGGATTTAGGGCCCACCCTAAATCCAGGATGGTCTTATTTCGAGATCCTTAATCATATCCATGAAGACCCTGTTTCCACAGGTGTCAAGGGCGAGCAGGGGACACAATCCAAGCTGCCCAGTGACCATGGCCGACTCAGACGCACTCCGCCAACAAAAGGACACTCCTTCAGAGTGAGTTCTGCGAGGAGGGGAGCTTTCCTGGCCATTCTCGTCGGTTTTGCTGCAGCAGCTCATGGGCATGTGGCAGACATCCGAGGCTCCTGAATGATGCACGAGTGAATGAATCAGTGGCTCCCTCGAGCTTTACAGAGCACCAGACGGGTCTCCCCCATGATGGCCGGGTCACCGCAGCCCTTGGCTCCTTCTTGGGCCCACGGTGAGATGGCTTGGATGACACCAGCCTCCAGGTAGTGTCCTTTGGGCATTGGCACCGTAAGAGGGACTCCGAGTCACGCTGCTGAAAGGAAGCTTAAACACCACCCAGTTTGGGTGAGAGAACTGAGGTCTACAGAGGGCACAGTGATGGGCTCTTCTCATTTAACTCTGTCAACTGCCTGCCACTCTACACACAACCCCATCACCATTTTACTGGGTGACGCTGAGGGTCCAAGCTGCCTGGTAATTTCCAAGATCTCATGGCTACTAAATCATGGAGCAGGGGGTCTAATTTCATTTATTCAGACACTGAAGCCAGAGCTCTAAGCCAGGGTCCAGCAAGCCACAGCCCAGGGGCCAAATCTGGTCCATTGTCAGTGACCACAGCCAGGTCAGACTCACACCAGCAAGGAAAGGAGATTTCTCTTGAGAGCGAATGAAGTTTCGTTAGAACACAGCCACAGCCGTTCTCGGGTGTCTTGTTTGTGGCTTCTTTCCTGCTCCAAGGCAGAGCTGGCTAATTTCAACAGAGAAAGTATGGACTGCAAAGCCTAAAAATATTTACTTTCTGGCTTTTTACAAAAAAAAGTTTGCTGACCACTGTTCTAGCGTGCTAATATAAATATTGTATTGTATTAAGTAAAGCATATGCATCTACTGTATTTGCTACCATTCACATTGAATGTTTAAAAAGCTTCGTATCTATTCTCAAATGAAATCAACCAACAATTAATTTACAAGGAACTGACTGCTCCCTGCCGACCATGGCCTTCCCCTCTTTCCACGGGTCCATTTACGGAACGGGTAATCCCACAGGTGACCAAGTTAGCAGAAGAAAACAAAAACAAAGAAACAAAAAGGCTCAAACAAATTGCCGACAACATCTGAATCAAAAGGTCCATTCATGATGGTTTTCTACAAGTTTGGGAATTTTATGCCAAAAAGCGGCTCCTCTACATCAATAACAATCTCCCTCCCCAACAGGAAGCAGCATTACAAAAGCCGGAAAGGACTTCAAACACACTTGCTCAGCAGCCGCGTCTCCACGTGAAATTACTGTCAGAGTTCAAAGGCACGGAGGGCACCGAGGGGCGGCATCTCCCCTTAATGCCTTTACCTTGTGGGAACAGGGTCATGGTGACACGGGGGCGCGTGGCCCAGCCGTGGCTTCCGGACTCCCAGGCCAACTCTGGGCTGAGGAGCGCAGGGCTGGCCGCGGGGTCTCCAGTGTCCTCATGAGAAGAGGGAAATTTGGGCACACAGACATAGACACACAGGGAACGAGGCTGTGTGACGACAGGGACAGGGATGGGGGGCTGCTTCTACAAGCCAAGGGGCGCATAGAAGCTGGAAGGGGCAGGAGGGAGTCTCCCCTCAAGCCTTGGGAGGGAGCGGGGCCCCGCCGGCACGTGACTTTGGGCTTCTGATCCCCTGTAAGCCACCAGCTTGTGGTACTCTGATGCAGCACCCCTAAGGAACAAGGACACGTGCAAAGCAGACTTTTCAGCTGTGGGCAGAGTGGGCCGATCGCCGTCTCCAGGGCTGGCCTGTGCCATGAAGCTGGCTTTTGTTGAGCACTTTTCTGTTCCCTGTGCTGAGCATCTGAGGTCCACGATCTCATTTCTCTCACGTAGCTGTGCAAGGTGGGAGCTGTGAGGGAGCCCCCTTTCTGGGTGGGGACACTGAGATGGATGGAGGTTACTTGGCTTGCCCAGCTTCACCTGCTAAGTGTAGCCGTCAAGATTCAAACCCCAAGATTCCATCCATCTTAGCAGCCTGGCTTCGCTTCCTCCACTCAGAAGCCTCTGGAAATGCAGTCACCCAAGCTCAGGCAAGGTTGGAACAGTGGTTGGGAAGTTTCCCTGGTCTCCGTAAGAGCATACATCAATTTTCATGGTGGGAAGGGTAGGGAATGGGGGCAGCAACTTAGCAAAGGCTCTGCTAGCCAAGCAGTTGACTCAGTTCCTCTGAAAACTGTGACTCATTGCATTGTCTGGTGAACTCCTACTCATCCTTCAAAACCCAGCTGAAATCCTTCTCCCATTATGAAGTCCTCCCTGTCCCCATAATTAGTTGAGCAGCCCTTCCTTTGCACACATGCTCTAGATGCTTTTATTGTGATGCAGACCACTCTGACTTGCGTGCACGCGCCTCACGCTCTGCTCTGTGAATCTGTCACGGGCAGGGATCGTGGTTTATGCACTTACAGGTCACCGGCTTGTATTTGCAGGAACAGCATTAAGAGAAGCCAGCACTGAGCGAGCGCACACTATGTGCCGGGCCCTCTTCCAAGGGCACTTTATGTGTTAACCCTTGAAACAGCCTCTTGAGACTAACCGTATTATGACGCCCAAGGAATGAGTATAGATTCTGGAGCCAAACTCCCCAGGCTTGAATTCTGTCTCTGCCTGAGTGACCCTGAGTGAATGACTTAACATCTCTGTGCCTCAGGGCCTCATCTGTGAAATGGGGAGAGCAAGGCAGCTGCCGGTGGAGAGTCAGAGCCCACAGACGCCAGCTTGCAAGAGCTAACTTCTACATTTTTAAATTATTTTGCCATTGTTAAAACTGAAATTATATGCACTTTAAATAAATCATACTAACAACAAAAGGAATAAATGCTCATAACGTTACTTCCTAATGACTTTACTACCTTCTACTGTGACCTATGCCCTTGAGGCTATTTATATCTCTCGAATCACTGGAATTACTACCTGAGTGTGTGCTCCTGGGCACGTCTTCCCAGGCCCGGGGCCAGTGACCTCATGCTGGTAGCTTGAAACCAGCCACAATTTACCACGGAAATCAGCAAAAGAGACAAATCAGTGTTACAGCTCTTTTAGAATTTATCTAGCAGGTTTTCTGGCTTTAGCAGGAAAACCCTTAAAAAAAAAAAAAAGAGACAAATCAGTTTTGCTTTTTCCTGGAGAGCTTGTTGAATATTTACCAGCACGCCAGGGACCCTACTTACAGTGAGTGGATGGTGAGCCGTCGAGGAGGGTTATTATTACTGACGGAGAAACCAACGAGTGCAAAGAACCCACCCAAGTCCTGGCAGATGGAGATATGAGTCCAGATGTGCAGCTCAGAGGCTGCCCTGACCACATGCTGGAATGCAAGGCTGGCCGCAGAGCTGGGGCCAGTAAGTGCGTGTTGGATGCACAAATAAATTAAATGAGCAGCTCTCCTATCTGCTGGCCACAGAATTGGGGACTTTATTTTAGCACAGATGCCCGGCAGCATCTCCTGGTGCTGCTTCAGAAGGTACAGCTCTAGCAATCGCCCAGGGCTTCTGCTCCTTGGCTATGCTGGGGGCCCTGGACGGCCTCCCTACCCCCATCCCAGCCTGCACCCCCTCTGCCTCCTGGACCCGCCTGCCCTGCCATGCTTGTGGCCGGGAGGGTGGCTGTGATCCAGAGCACATACGTGGGGAGGTACTTGAAGAGTGTTTGCGGGCAGCAAGAGCAAGGCCTTCCTCCCGGCCGGCGGTGATGTCAGAGCCGGAAGAGGCTAGGGTCTACTCTGGTTCCAGGACAGTTGGCCACATGCGTGTATGCTGTAAGACAAAACGGATGTGGCATGGGCACAGAATGTGAAAGTTTACAAAATGCAGCCCCAGCTGCTGTGCTCCAGCCTCACAGTAATCCTAGGAGAGCAGCAGAGGGGCACAAAGGTGACCCCCAGAGACAGACGAACATGGAGGCCGAGAGCAGAACTTCCCCGCACCCATGGCCCATGGCTCGGAGCAGCTGAGACCTGGAGCCTCCGGTCCCGAGGCCCCTGTTCCCCTCGGAGCAGGTGTACACTCACACTGGGTCCAGAACGGGAAAATACATGGAGAAAGGAAGATTAGTGGTTGCTCAGGGCTTGGGGTGGGGTGGGGGATGCGCCAGGAGACATGTGGGGACAGCTAAGGGGACTGGAGCTCTGTTTAAGGGGATGAAAATGCTTACAATCGACTGTGGTGATGGCTGCACTTATCTGACAGTGGGTGAATTCTGTGGTAGGTAAATTCTATCTCAATTAAGCTGTTAACTAAAAGTGGGTGCTCTGTAGGGAGCAGGCAAAGATGGGGCATGGGCTGAGAAAGTCATCAGTTATCAGTTTTTTCACCTCTGCCGCTCACCGGCTGTGTGACCTTAGACAAGCTTCTTAGTCTCTCTGTGCCTCGGGTTTCCTCATCTGAAAAAGTAAGGAGACGCTAGACACCCCCTGTGGTGAACTGACTGCTTCTCTGAGCAGGGCCGGGCACCAAGAGCCAGCAGCCCCGGCCACGCTGCGAGGACTTCGTCTTCATGCCTGTTGTGGCCTCTCTTGAAGGCACGACACTGATTTGGAACAGGGGCGGGAGGTGGGGGGAGCTGGGCTTGGAGTCGCACCCTGCCTGGTCCACAGGTGTTCGCTGGGCCCCGACTGTGTGCCGGGCCTGGAGTAGGAACCAGGGTGGGCAGCAGGCCGGTGGGCCCGAAACGGGGAGCCGTGGGTCCACGCTGCATCTGCCGTCCTCCCTGAGTCTGCGTTCCCCTCTGTAAACACAATGAATGAGAAAACCAGCCGGCCCCCTGGGGATTTCATGTGTACAATGTGTGTGTGTGTGTGTGTGTGTGTGTGTGTGTGTGTGTGGCTTAAGACAACTGTTTTGTTTCTCACTCGCACCCCTGTACACTGCAGGTTGGCAGGGGCCCGGCTCCCTAAGGGTCCACTCGGGGGGGCGCAGGCAAAATGCTAGGCAGGTCCAATGAAAGGATAAATAAAAAGCCTACAAACATAAAAGCATTGTTCCCAAAAATAATGTGTCTTAAAGTACGACACCAGGATAAACGAGCAGGTGTTAGTTCTAAAAGAAGGAGGAGAACATCACCACCGTCTGCTCGACACTGCTGAGGGTTTTATAATCGCCCTGCCCTGGTTATACTGGATCCACACACTAGAGAAGCTGGGAAAGGCCTGAATTACAAATAGGGACTGCATCACAAATTCACGTCTTCCTTGCGCGAGGCCAAGCCAGTCTTCTCTGTACCGGGCCAGTTTTAGCACATGTGCTGCCAGAGCGAGCACAGTGGGTGTTTTACATTAGAACACCTGGGGAGTGCTAACAGGTGACCCCCGACCTGCTGAGTTAGCATTGATATTTCTAGGGGGAAAATAAGAGGTTGTGGGGGTTTGGGATTTGGTTGGGTTTTTTTTTTTTTAGTTATAAAATATATTTTTAGAAAGGTTTTAGGGTTACAGAAAAATTGAGCAGACAGTGCAGAGTCGCCACTAACCTGCTTTCCTGCCAACTCCAGCTCCCTTCAGCATCTGCATTAGTAGGGCGTGTTTGTTGCAGCTGATGAGCGAACACTGACACGTTATTATTAACTCAAGCCTGTGGTCTACCTTGGGGTTCCCTCTTGGCGTCGTGCAGTTCTCTGGGTTTTGACAAACGCACCACGTCACGAGTCTGCCACCGCACGGTCACAAGGACTAGCTTTGCATCCCTAAAACGTGGGCTCGGGACTTTAGCTCCCCAGGCAATTCTGAGGTAGACCCAGGGCTGAGAGCCTGTGGCCTGGGCCCACCTAAGGGGCCCCCTGAATCCATCATTCACTCCTTCTCTCCTTGGAGAGGACTTCCTGGCACCCACAGTACCCTTTTATTTATTTTCCATGGACCAGACAGACGTTTTCAGGAACGGGGTGTCCCACGTAGAAGTTGTGCAGTGAAGGTGCTGGGTTCCAGAGCCCAGGGGAACTGGTTTTGGGTTCTGGCTCAACCACTCGCTGGGCGGGTGATCCTGGGAGATGATTTAACCCTTCTCAGCCTCAGTTTCCTCACCACTAAAATGGGGGCAACCGTCTCAGGCTTCAACTCAGAGAATATCTGTGGGGGCAAAATGAGATACTGCATTTAGAGCACCCAAAAAATGGGGTCTAGCACATGGAACATGCCCAGAAAATGCTGGCTCATGTTATTAGTGTCCCTGTTTTCTTTTTTATTTATATGGACTTCACCATTTTTAAATGTATCTCTCAGCATTTGTTTTGTTTTAAACAGCATGTGTGGGTTGACTTCCACGTGGGCAAATTGGCACTTCCCGGAAAAGCCCCACTCGGGAGTGGGCAGGCGTGACCTTGTGTGCCCCTTAGGCCCTCGCCGTCCCCGGCGTTCCTGGGACCCGGGTTCCAGCACATGCTGTTTACTCAGGCGAAGATTCTCGGTGCCTCCGGGAAGGGGTGGGAAATTGAGGCAGGGCTGGACGGTCAGGCAATCCGGGGGTCCTCTCAAGCCACTCCTTGCCTGACGAAGGGGCTCCAACCCCCGGGGGCTTCAGCAGAACAGAGAGAACTTCCTCCGAGTTCCCCACGGGGCGAGGGGCAGGCTGAGGACCCTTCACTCCCAGGCCTCGGGTCTGTGGGGTGAGGCAGAGCGTGTGCCAGTG
This sequence comes from Bradypus variegatus, assembly GCA_004027775.1. Taxonomy (NCBI): domain Eukaryota; kingdom Metazoa; phylum Chordata; class Mammalia; order Pilosa; family Bradypodidae; genus Bradypus; species Bradypus variegatus. The sequence continues at coordinate 32,969 of PVKY010000338.1, read as the reverse complement.
GCCGGAGCAGGCTGCCAGCCGGTGACCCAGGTGCTATGGGCAAGCCGCCACCTGCGCCACCTCCACCGCAGGACCCTTCTCTGCCATATGGGGTGAGTCGTGGGATCTGAGTCAGGCTGCCCAGGGTGAGGAAAGTCGTCCTGTGCTTGTAAAGCAGGGAAAATGGCACGACCGACCACCTCTCAGCTACCCTCGGATGTCTCGTGGCCACTGGCCCGGGCTGAGCTCACCGAGTGTGTGCTGAGGTCGGATGTTGCGGAGGAGAAGACCAAGGACGTCTCCGGAGGCAGTGCCGGGTTCAAGCCCCGCTGGGTGACCCGGACCTGGTGGGCTGCTCTTGGGGCCTGTGTCCTTTTCTGCGGACTGGAGGAGACAGGACAGCCTCCTGGGGTCACTGGGAGAACTAAATGGGCTGATGCACAAAAGCAGCTTAGAGGAGCAATGCCCCTTCAGGCTCAGTGGAAGAAGTCACTGCTTTTCTGTTTCCTGCTTGGGTAAGAGGGCTATGAAGACTGTATAGACTGGGATAGAAACCAAAGGGGAAGGGAGAACAGAAAACGTAGAACAAGGCATGAGAGCATGTGGGCCTGTGTACAAACACCATACACACACCATACACACATGCGTTCTCTCTCTCTCTCTCTCACACACACACACGTGCACCCAGGCCAACTGGAGGGGCCCCGTTAGCGTATAAACAAAAGGTGGGGGGTCACCCTGAAGCCTCTCCCTGACAGCCAGCGGCAGCGGTGATGAATCTGTGAAGTTATCTAATTTTCCACTGTTTCAATTAGAGCCGGGCTCTGAGGCTGCAGCTGGCCTCGCCGAGCTGCGTTCTGTTCCCCGACAGAGAAAAATGCCTCCTGTGGGGTCAGCCAAGCTCCCCGCCTGACCTGAGCAAGCGAAACTTCTGGGATTCATAAACTTGTGGTTTCTGGGCAGAGTGTCGTTTGAACCAGGCCTCGGCAGGGAGAGGGCCACACAGCCTCCTCAGGGGCCCCCCGGAACCTAGGTTGGGGGGCACCATCCTTGCGGGGTGCTGGGGAAAGGGCGGGGAGCGGGGAGTGGCCTCGGAACGGTTTTCTCTTTTTTGGTGCCTGAGCCCTGGCCGTGCAGAGCAGTCGAGCCTCCCCGTGGCTTATAATTGGACCCAGCTTGCAGAGCGCCCCCCCACTCCAGGCAGAGCCTTTGATTGCAGCCTGTGTGCTCTGAGTAATCTAATTTATTGCTCATCCTCTGCCAAGCGCCCTTTTACGATGCTGCAGTTGATGAGCTGGCAGAGACCCATTCCCTGGCCCGTCTTCCTTCTGACTCACTTAGAAAAGAGGCAGGACAGACAGGGGTCGAGAAGAGAGGGGGTCTCTGGGGTCAGCTACACCTAGATGCAAATCCCGCTTCCGCTCTGTCCAGCCAGAGTCCGAGTTCTCATCTGTAAACTGACGAGCACAAGCGGAGGGAGGGGTTGAATGGGGAAATTATGAGGAATTGAATGACAATTAGAGAGAACCAAAAGTCACTAACTCGGAGAACAAAATGGTCCCTGAAGATCCAAACCGGCCACTGGGTGGGAAGATGCTTTATGTGTGGGAAATGCTCCGGATGCTTCCTCACCGTGGGTCCCCAGGGCAGTAGTGACCCCCCACTCTCAGAGCCGCTGTGATCCTGTCCCACTAACCTGTAGGGTCCGTTTTCTTATCACATGGCCGAGCGAAGTATCGCACCTCGAGGACACGCTCTGCACCCAGCAGATGCCCCAGAGACGGCCATGGCCACCTGGTTGACTGACGGTGGAGCGTATTCCCAGGGTGTCCTGCCTGCCACAGGGGGGACAAGGAGGATGTGATTTGGTCTCTTGGGCGACCAAAGGAAGTTACTTCCAAATCATGAGCTCAGCGCATGCTTGGAAGGCACCCGTGGTGGCCTCATCTCCTGACCTTGAAGTAACTTAGCTCAGAATCAACACATCACAGTGGCTCAAAACGTGAGTGTGTTGCCCTAGCTTCTTGATCATAAAAAAATCTCAGCACACTTTGTGTATATCTCACATGCTCAGAAGATTGTTGCAGTCAATCACTTTGTTGACCATATAAAAACTGATTTTTGACTTCCACTTCTGGCCTGGATAGATTAACAGGTGTTACAAGTGTCCTCCTACCTGAGACATTTATGCTTAAAAAATAGACAGAATACCTGAAGCTATGGTTTTCAACACATTGGACATCAAGCAATGAGGATGGAGACCCCTGAAAAGTGGGAAGCAAATGGGCTCAAAAGAAAGACCTGAAAGAATCAAACTGTTTCTAACTATCCTGAGTCTAAGACCAAAGCTCAGGAACATTTATAGGAATAAAAAAATGTCCAGCACCCAACAAGGTAAAATGCACAATATGTGGCATCCAATCCAAAATTACCAGGCATTCAAGCAAGCAAAAAAAACACAACCTACAAAGAGAAGAAAAATAAAATGAACAGAAGTAACCCAGATGATAGAATCAATAGACAAGGATGTTAAACAGTGATTATAACTGCAATCATTTGATCAAAAACTAGAGAAAGAGTGAACATGTTGAGCAGAGATGTGGAAAATATTTTTAAAATACCTTAATTAAATTTCTAGAGTCAAAAACAAAAACATGTGAGATGAAGTATCCACTGGAGGGGATTAACATCCAATTCAACACTGCGGAAGAAAAGACTAGGGAAGTTGAAGACCTAACAATAGAAATGATCCAAAATGAAACACACAGAGGGAGAAGAAGATTGAAAAACAATGAACGAAGCATCAGAGATCTATCAAACAATGTCAAGTGGCCCAATATGTACACAGTTGGACTTCCCCAAGGATAGGGGTGAGTACAGAAAAATATTTGAAGAAATAATGGCTTTCCAAATTTGATTTAGGAAAATCTATAAACTCACAGAGCCGAGATGTTCAACAAACCCCACGCAAAAGAAACATGATAAAACCATACCAAGGCATTTCCTAATCAAATTGCTTACAACCAGTGATAAAGAGAAAATCCTAAAACATCACAGACAGCAGGACAAAGATAAAAGTGACAGCAGGTTTCTTATAAAAAAAAAATGCAGCCAGAAGACAGTGGTGAAACATGTTTAAAGTATGGAAGAAAAAGAAAAATCAATCTAGAATTTTATGCTCATCTTTCAAAAACAGAGTTGAAATAAACACTTTTTCATACTTACCAAAGCTGGAAAAACCCAATTCCAGCAGAACCACACTATAAGCAACGCTACAGGAAGTGCTTAAATGATACCAGGAGGAAAAGGATTCCAGATGGAAATACAAATGTATATGAAGTATAGAAAATGAAAATGATAACAACATGGATTAACTTTAAAAGACTGTTTTCTTAATATTGAAACATCTTTAAGACATCATAGTTTAGAGCAAAAATAATAATGATTTATTTGGGGGTTACAGCATATGTAGGAACAAAAATGGAAAGAAAATGGAGGGATACTATTGTAAGGTTCTTATAATATTTGCAAAGTGGTGTAATACCACTTGAAGGTAGACTGAGATAAGTTAATGATGTATATTAAAAATCCTAAAGCAGCCACTAAAATAACAGAACAGAGTTAGCACTGATAAGCCAACAGAAGTTGATAAAATACAATAATAAAAAATGCTTGATTAATTGAAAAAAAGATAGCAATGAGGGCAAGGGAAATGATGAACAGATGAGAAAAATAGAAAACAAATAGGAAGATGGTAGATTAAAACCCAGTGATATTAATAATCACATCAAATGTGAATGGTCTAAACCCAGTTAAAAGGTGAGATTGTCAGACTGAATAAAAAAGCAAACTTCACCTATATACTGCCTATAAGAAAGCTACTTTAGAGGTAAGACACAAATAGGTTAAGTGTATACAGAAGAGAAAAGATATACTGTGCAAACACTGTGCTGGTTTGGGTATATTATGTCCCCCAAAACTTCATGTTCTTTAATGCAATCTTGGGGGGCAGATATATTAGTGTTGATTAGGTTGGAATCCTTTGAGTGTTTCCATGGAGATGTGACCCACCCATCTGTGGGTAATACCTTTTGATTAGATTATTTCCATGGAGGTGTGGTCCCACCCATTCAGTGTGTGTCTTAATTAAATCACTGGAGCCCTGTAAGAGCTCAGACAGAAGGAGTTCACAGACACAGCCAAGAGAGACATTTTGGAGGTGGCCATTGAAAGCAGACTTTTGCTGACACTTTGCTCTGGAGAAGCTAAGAGACGACAAAATACCCCAAGAGCAACATTTTGAAGAATGCACAGGAGCTGAGAGAGAAGATGGAACACAACCCACGATCAGCAGATGCCAGGAATGTGCCTTCCCAGCTGACAGAGGTTTTCCCGATGCGATTGGCCTTCTTTCAGTGAACTTATGTTGGTGCCTTACCTTCGACACTTTATGGCCTTCAGAGTGTAAATTTGTAACCAAATAAACCCCCTTTATAAAGCCAACCCATTTCTGGTATTTTGCATAATGGCAGCATTGGCAAACTGGAACACTGATCAACAGAAAGCTGGAGCGTCAGACATGTGGATTCGCTATGAGGGTCATCGAACACTGGAAATGGGAGAGACCAGCCTGGGGATCAGACAGGCACTGTGAGCCTGACCCCTCTGGAAAAGCTTCGGGAGCTGGGCTGGTCTCAGTTCCCAACACCAAAATCCTCTTGTATCCCTGACAGATTAAAAATACGACCCAACTTTGCCATTGTAGGTCTGGCCTATTTTGGAGGGCGGGAGATTTTTACCACAAGAGGCCCTGGCTCCCAGTGCCTCTGCATTCAGGGTGTCTCGGCCCCTGAGCCGCCGCCAGCTTCACAGGCACATCAGATGCTCCGAGGGGATGGAGGAAGCTGTGACTGCACGGGCCACCCAGCCCCAAGCCAGGACAGCGCTGAGCAGGTCAACGAGCCGGCCCTAAGCCAGTGACCTCTCTCTTGTTTATGTCTCCATGGAGGAAAGGTGGCTAATTGCAATTAGGTCGGTGAGGGAAGCTTCTCTGGCAAGACTGCTGGGCAGTCGGGAGCACTAATTGCTGCAACAAAGAAAAGCAGACACATTTCCAAAGCCTTAGAGGAGGCAGGTACAGAGAATAGGGAGGGCTTCATCTCCGGCTCAGATGGTGCTCAGAGATAACCCTGGGTCTTAAAATTTTCTGAGCGTCCACTGAATGTCAGGCACTCATGCTGCTTTGTGTACATGCTCTTACCGTGTACTCACAATGGCCATATAAGGAAAGCAATGTCATGTATCAGCCAGCTCTTGCTGTGAAACAAACCACCCCAAAACTCAATGGCTTGAAACATCACCCGTTTATTCTCACTCATGTGTCTGCAGGTTGGCTGAGGGTCAGCTAGCTCAAGCCGTTCCATTCCAGGGGCAGGTCCAGCCATGCTTGTCCTCGCTGCTGGTTTGGGTACAGATGTGTCCCATGTGAGTCCATTCTGGGGCCAAGGCTGAAGGGGCACAAGCTACCTGGGGACTGATCTTCTCATGACGTTGGCAGAGGTGGACACAGCAAGCCACCCAACCCCCAAACTCCGATCACGTCCCATCTGCTAGCTTCCCACTGGCCAGATCAAGTCACATGCATGAGCCCAGAGTCAAGGGATGGGGAAGTACCTGCCACTTATTGCTCAGGGGCCTGCAAAGGCACAGGCAACCGGAGTAGACCCAAGAGGAGGGGAGTGTTGGGGTCAGTAATAGGACCCGGGTCCCTAAGCACCTGCATATTCTGCCCAAGGTCACAGAGTGGTACCGGGGAGAGCCTGGGTCAGTGCGTGTCCTGTTTCCATCACACTCTGTGATGGAACTTGAGAGATGCTTGTATTCTGAGAGGAAATGGTCCCCAACATGATGGAGACAGCCCCTGGGGCATTTTGTATGAAGATGGCAACACCGACAGCATCAGCGGTGATTCCGGTGGACACTCGGGAAGATGTTGTTAGTTGGCAATTAGACATCTAGTGCCCCTTCCTTCTTGCTAATTTTATACAGGCATTGGGTGGGCGGGGGGTGGGGCAAGGCACCTAGCCCCAGAGGCTGAATCCTGATTCCATTCTTTTCACCACTGTGTAAACAAGGTAGAAGGAAAAGAGGGAAAAGAGCCTCAGTCCTTGACAGCATAGCTCAGAGGTGATGTCGCAAGGCCAGGGGCTTGGCTTTATTCGCTGCTGCACCCCAGCACCTATCCACTGCCCGGCACAAAGTGGACGCTCAAAACCTGTTAGTTGCATGAATGAGTCTGTGACTCGATCAACTCATCACTGAGCTTCTGGACCAACCCTGGGAACACCTACTACCTCAGGGCTTCTTTTTAAGAAATGAGATAACATCCCCCACACACCCCAAATCCATTTAAGCCACTTTTCTTGCTATTCTGTTCCCTGCAGCCAAACTTTCTTGAAGGTTGAATGAGGGATAATTTCAGGGGTGAATCTGAGGAATAGAAATAACAATATCTAGAGGATCAGTAACCGTCCCTGTGATTTTTAAGGACAAAATGGCCCAAATCTCTTCAAGGCCACCATGCCCCAGAGTGCTCTGAAACTGCCGAGTTTCCTTTCAGACTCCAAGCACTCGCTGGAGGGAGCTGTTTTTTTGCAGATGGGGACACTGAGGCTGGGCAACATCGAGCGATATGCTTAGGATCCCACAGCTGAGAGGGGCGGCGCTGGGACCAGGGCCTCTAAAGTAACTCTTTTGCTTTGCTAAAGCTGCTGAAATGCAATATACCAAAAATGGACTGACTTTTAACAATGGGGATTTATTAGCTTACAGGTTCACTATGCTAAGGCTGTGAAAATGTCCAAATTAAGGCAAAGTGGGACAATACCTTCCCTGAAGGCAACTGCTGGCATCCAGGACCTCTGTCGCATGGGAAGGCACGGCCACCATCTGCTGCTTCTTCTCTCCTGGCTTTCACTGCTTTCAGCTTCTGGCTCCCATGTCTGTGGCTTCCTTCCTCAGTTTCTGTGTCTTTTTCTGCATGCTTCTCTAAATTTCACCTCTTAGCTCCAGGTGTTACCTTGTCTCTCAGCTTCTCAGAGGCTCCTCTGAGCTCTGTCTTGTTATGTGTCCTTTATCCTCTTATAAAGGACTCCAGCAAGAGGGTTAAGACCCACCTTGAATGGGTGGGGTCACATCTCCATGGAAACAACCTAATCAAAAGATCCCACCCACGATAGGTCTGCACCCACAGGAATGGATTAAAAGAACATGGTCTTTTCTGGGGTATCTACAGCTTCAAACCACCACAGTACCCTCCATGCATCAGCTTGACCCTGACTCCAAATCCCAGCATCCGGTAACTCGTCCCACTGGACACCACGCTTTCCCCATCACCGAGCTTCAGTTTGGTGAGGGCAGCCCTGTGCTTCCGTCTAAAGTGAGTCCAGGGAGCACTGTGAGGTGGGGCCAGCTCTGGAGCTGCCTCCCCTCGATGTCTGAGCAAAATTGGGGTTCTGATAGCAAGAAAGAAGGGGGACCGGATGTTGGGTTGACGGTTGACAACGCCAGCCGAGGGGCCATCCAACTGCCCCCTGGTGCCATCACCGCTGCCCTCGTTCCGTGGTGTGAGACGCCCCCTCCGCCCAGCTGGGGGAAGGAGTGACGCTGCAGGGAGAAGCTGGGAACCTCTTTGGATGCCCAGGGAGATCCCTGGTCCTCGGAGACCACGGGGAAAGCTTTAGGAGATCCAGAATGGGGGGTTGGGGTGGGGCAAGAAAAATTCAACACAATGCTGGCACTCTCGCCCTATGCCTCACCCCCACCCCAGAAACCCCAGGAAAAGACTGGCATGGTGGGAGACTTGTGCTTTGTGTCGAGATGGACTCAGGGCTGATTGCCAGTGCTGACGCCCACCCCCTGGGCGCCTCGGGAGACTCGGCTGACCTCTCTGGGCCTTGATTTCCTCCCACTGCTGGAGTGGAACCCACATCCAGAGGTGGAGTGAGGCTGACAGGTGGCTGTTCGTGTGAAGCAGGTAGCAGGGGGCTGGGCACATATGTGAGGGCTTGCTGGCCGGTGCCTGCTAGCTTCGTCTTGGCCCCTGAGCTGCCCACTCTAACTGTGGTCACTCCACGCCCAGCACCAGCACCGCACGTGGCTGAAGCACAGAACCTCCCACCATCCCTGCCTGACTCTCCTCTCCTCTCCTATTGCCAGCCCCAGGGCTCTGGTCATCTGCATTCAGGGGTGAGGTTGGAAATATTCATCAACCACATGGCACGGACACTGGGCAATCAGGGCAGACACTGCCTCCCAGGCAAAGCAACCTAAACTGTAGGGGCCAAGGGGTCCGAGATGGCAAAGTGGGTGAAGCACTTAGAAAACTCAAGGCAGTAGCTATTTACAACCAGCATGGAAATATCTCAATATTTCAGCAATCAGTAAAGCAGAACTGAGGCGTGCAGACTACCAGCTCCAACTCTGTTGGATTCTCGTATTCCCTGGCTGACCAATTTTGTCCTGCAGAACCATTCTTCCTGTACTCTCAAGCCATGTGTTTTGGTAGAACTGGCCCCACCTCCAGCCCAGGGTAGCTGTGGCTCACAGGGGTGAGGACGGGATGTGAGCCTCCAAAGAAAGTCAAGCCCAGGGCGTTTGGAAGGACCCGTGGGATTAATGAGCAGGTAAAATGAAAGCCTGAAGCCTCTTAAAAATGTCTCCTAGAGGAAAGCAAGGATTAAGGAAGGAGAAAGAGACCACTTTCTGAGCACATCATGGCACCTGGATTCAGCCAGACCTGAAAGCTCAAATCTGCCCCTAGACTTCTCAGTTTAGGTAATTTAAGTACCTGGGCCAACAGCTCATTCCAGTTTTTAATTCAGCTGGCTTGAGTCGGACTTCCTGCCATTTGCGAGCAGCTGAGCTGTGTGGACACAATGACTTGCTGCCTCCAGTTCTCTCCGTGTCAGAGCAATAATCTGGAAAGCCTCAGCAAGCTCAAATTCTGCTCAGTGTAGAGCCCTTTCCTCCCACCAAGGAAATCCTTCAATCTGGCATATTTTTTCCAATCCATAGAACCTGGGGTGGGGGGCGCCAATGATTCTGACACGCCCCTTCCCCTCATCATCTTTGATTGAAGCCCGTCTCTCGCACAGTGTCCTGCAGGGGATCATGGCAAAGCTGGCAGCTGGATTTGCAGGGAAAGTGTAAGGCCGCGCCTCTTCCCAGTTAAATGCCTAATTAAAATCCAGGGACCGGGGCCATGGCCGTGAGAACATTAGCCGTGGACGTGAGAACATTAGCCGTGGCCTGCTGTCTGGTGGGGGAGTTCACTCACGCCATCAGGAATGCACAGGACCCACAGTTCCGGGAGCCGGGGCTTGTCGAGCGAGTGCGCTTGGACACCACGGCTCTCCTTCAGCCCATCCTCGCTGCCCACTCAGGCTGGCTCCAAAGGCACTTTCTGTAGTCGGCATGCCGGGGGCACAGCGGGGACTGGCTTTGTGGTAAAGGACGCTAGTGTGGCTGAACCCCAGCAAGAGGGCATGCTCTGCTGCTCCAGCATATTCTCTGCCTCCTTTCTCCCTCCTCTCCTGTCTCTTTCCATATCTTATGTCTAGTTCTCCATCTCCTACTCTCTCTGCCCGTTTCCCTGACTCGTACACTCTCTGTTTCTGTCTTGCTGCTTCTCCCTCTATCTCCGTATCAATCCGTCCATCTGTCCCAATCTCTCTCTCCCTCAATCCCTTGATCTGTGTCTTTCCCTGTCATTTTCTCCTCTCTGCCTCTTTCTCTCCCCCCCTGGCATCTCTGTCTCTCTCCTGACTTCTGTCTTCCTTTCCTGCTTCTTTTGCCCTTTCCAGTCTCTTGAGTCACCCTGGGAAGAACTGGGAGAGGCTGAAGAACTGAGCACTTGGGCCCCGTGTGGGCCAAGGCACACTCGAGTGGGGCAGGGGACAGAGAGATCTGGCCGCAGCAGACCCTCCGTGCCCTGAGGAGCCCTGTGCAGATTCTGCCCCTGATGGACAAAGCCTTAGTGGTGGGGCTACAGCGAGGCCTCTGAAGACTTCAGGAAACAGAGGCCTGCAAAGAGCAAGAGAAGAACCCACTTCCGGGAGCCTTTGGGACAGCCATTCGGGTTTTTCCTGCCTCCTTGGCCACGGGCCCAACCTTTGAAGGCCCAGCTCTGGCGAGGGGAGCTCTGACCGCAGGAATTGCCAGCCCCCGGGTAACAGCGCTCAGGAACAAAGACAGTGTCAGCAACAGAGAGCCTGGGCATGGGGCTGGGCCTGGCTCTGTGACATTGAGCAGATAACTGAATTTCTCTGAGCCTTTACCCCAAAACAGGGATAAAGGTGCCATTTCCCAGACATGGATGAAGATTTCACCACGTGCACAGACCTGGGACATGGTGAACACAGATGCCCAGTAATCAGTATTCTTTTTCTAATTAATTTTACAAACAACTATCCCCGTTGCCCTTGCCCTCACCCCCCACTCCCTCAGCAACCTCTAATCTGCTATCTGCAAATCCGCTATTTCTAGTCATCTCTTACAAGTGATGTCATACAATTTTTGTCCTTATGTCTTGCTTAACTCACCGGGCATGTTTTTGAGGTTCTTCCATGTTGCCACATGGCTCATAACTTCATAATTTCTTGTGGCCAAATAATATTCCACTGTGTGATGTACCTTATTTTGTTGATCCATTCATTTGTTGATGGACTTTTGGGTTGTTTTCAGCTTTTGGCTATTGTGAATACAGCTGCTATAAACACTGGCGTGCAAGTGTCTGTTTGCAACCCTGTTTTCACTCTCTTTGGGTAGATGCCTATATTTAACTTTTTTGAGGATTTGCCATATTGTTTTCCACAGTGGCTGCACCATTTTCCATTCTCACCAATGGTGCACTAGAGTTCCAATTTCTCCACATCCTCTCCAGCACTTCTTATTTTCTGTTAATAGCCAGCCCTTTGGGTGTGAGGTGGTATCTCAATGTTGTTTTAATTTGCATTTTCCTAGTGGCCAATGGCGTGGAGTGTTTTTTTATGTATTTATTGGCCATCTGTATATCTTCTTTGGAAAAATGTTTATTCAAGTCCTTTGCCCACTTCTTAATTGAGTTGTTTGTCCTTTTGTTGTTCTATTGTAAAAGTTCTTTATCTATATTCTGGATATTAAGCCCTTATCGTATATATGGTTTAAAACTGTTTTCTCTGATTCTACAGGCTGTCTTTTCACTTTCTTGATAGTTCCCTTCAATGCACAAAAGTGTTTAATTTTGATGAATTCAACTTTATCTACTGTTCTTTTGTCACATCTAAGAACCATTGCTGAGTCCTGGGTTATGAAGATTTGACACTGTGTTATCTTCTAAAAGTTTTGTAGTTTAAACTCATATTTAGGTCCTTGATACACTGTCAGTTGATTTTTGTAAAAGGGAAGTTGGTCTCTAATTTTCACTTCTTGCAACGTCTTTACCAGGCTTTGGTATCAAAATGCTGGCCTCATCGAATGAATACGAAGGGCTTCCTCCCCTTGAATTCTTCAGAAGCGTTTGGGAAGGATTAGTATTAATTTTTCTCTAAATGTTTGGTAGAATTCACCAGTGAAGCTATCTGGACGTGGACGTGACTTTAGTAATCAGTATTCTTAATCCACAGCATTTGGGGAGGACCTGAGCCATGGCGAGCCCCCTGCTCTGTCTCTGTGGCCTCTGTCCACCACCTCCCTGCCCCCAGCTTCTTTGCTCAGGGTCTCAGGTTCCCCTCTGCTGAGATCTGGGCGGCTTCCTCTGTGTGATACGAGGGGCTCCGGGAGCCGTGGGCCTCACTGGCCACTGATGTTAATTCTTTGTCCCAGATGCAAATCCTCCTAGAGAGCACAAGGAGATGGAGCCGTGTCCTGACAAGGGGCTCAAGAGAAGAGGCGATGGGGGTGCAGGAGTGCGTGGCGTGTCTGCGTGGTTGCACGTAGGGGCTTGAGCTCTCGGGTCAGGGGGACCTGGGTTCATCTCCTGCCCTGTCACTTATCCTCAGCCTGCTTTGAACAAGCTTCATATGCTGTTTGAGCCTCAGTTTACTGTTTTATAAAATGGCAATCATAATTCTAAACCACGAGCTGGTTGTGGGAAGGAAATGTGTTAATAAATTGTGACAACATTTATCAACCTGTGATTAGGCATCCTTGCTTTTTCCTCCACCTTCACTTCTCTCCCCTGTGCCAACACAAGTCCCAAATTCCTTGTGTGCATAGAAGAGAGAGAGAGGTGGATAAAAGGAGAAAGAGGGAGAGACAGAGTGCCCAGCTCGACCTACAGAAGACAGGCTGGGCAAGGGGTGAGCAAGAGGGATATGGAAGAAAAGCCCATGGGGGTCTAAGGAGAGAGTTTGGAGAGAGAGAGCCAAAGAGAACTAGAGAAGGGAGGAAAAAACATAATGAAGACTGCTGCTTATCAAGGATGAATTGAAGAATAGACATTAAATGATGCAAATAAAGCCGGGGTCAGCCGATTTGCGCCACCACCTGTTTTTGTGAATCAAATTCTATTGGAACACGGATGCTTGCTAGTTTATGATTCGTCCCTGGCTGCTTTCATATCACAACTGCAGAGAGGAGTAATTGCAAAGGACACCTCTTGGCCTGCAAAGTCTAAAATATTTACTGTCTGCTACCCATGAAATAAAAGTTAGAATTCCATTTTGAACTGTCCTCTGCAGCCAGACCATGCTTCTTAGAAAGCTGCTTCATGCAGGGACGCAGCCACGTGCACCCAGGACTGTGTCCGAGTCACAGAATGCAAACCCTTCACCCCAGTGTGTGGCGAGTGCTCAACAGAAAAAACATTCTATCTGGAGACCCCGCCCTGGACAAAAAAGGAGCCGAGTGACAGAGAACGTAGTGGCAAGTGTGAGCTAAGAAAGAAAAAGGAGCATCTGGGTTGGAGTAGGGGGTTCCCAAGTGGGATGTGGCTTGACAAGTGGCCTGGGCTGCCAGAGAGGAGCAGAAGAGCCACCTAAACCCTGGGTCCGATCACTGTTAGGTGTGGGTGCTTTTATTGTATTTCCCCCTCGGTATTTATTTAGTTATTTTACTCTAGCCGCCAGTGTTCCACTGGCATGGGTTATAAAGTGAGCTGGGGTTCGTGGCTCCTCCCGTGAGCCGACTTTCTGCAGGCAGCAGAAAGACTGGAAGCCACCCACTGCCGTGGTCACAGGCAGGGAATGTGGGATCCTGACTGGGACAGCAGCTCAGGGGTCAGCCTTGCATGCCCATGGCCAGAATGTCCAGGGTGAGCTGGAGAGGCAGCCATGGGCTGCTCGAGACAGTCTGGGAAGGCTTCCTGGAGGAGGCAACTTTTGATCTGGGCCTTAGAACTGCGTAGGAGCTCACGGGAGAGGCAGGAAGGGTCTATCTGCAGCTGAGCCCACCTTCCTCAGCAGGGGTGCCCTCCTTTGGACTTTTCCCTGATCTGACTAGGGAATGGGGCTCCAGGCCAATTCCATGGGGTGCAGGAACACAGAGCGCTGTGCTAGCTCCTCCTGGAGAAGAGGTTTAAACAGAACAGGCCCCTGGGAGCAGGAGTGAGAGGCAGGGAAGGAGGAGAGAGAATGGGAAGGCAAAAAAGCAGAGGAGAGAGACAGAGAGCAGGCAAATGAAGACGAAGAGGACAGGTACATGATAGGAAAGATCCGGAATCCTGAAGTATTATCTTCTTCAAAATAGCTCAAAACCCTAGTTCAAATGTGCCAGGCATTTACCTGCTCCTTTGGTTAGTCCTAGCCATGCCACCGGGAAGACACTATTACTTTCCTGTTCTACAGGTGGGGAAACCGGGGCTGAGAACCACCTTGCTCAAGGACACGCGGCCAGCGGATGACGGCAGGGATGTGAACCGGGCAGCCTGGCTCCCTCGCGCTCTCTGACCGCCTGGTTGAGCCGCACCTGCCTCGGCAGCCAGTTGCCGACAGGGTCCTTCCAGCCACAGAGGCCAGTGCCGGGGGACGGTGTCTGCCTGTGGCCCTCCCAGGACCCTCACGGATGGGAAGGAACCGGGAGCCTGGAGGGGCTTGCTGGACCCGGCTACAGGGAGGACCCGGCCAGGCTGCGCTTGGCTGTCCACAGCCGGATCCCGTCCGACCCGTGGCCAGGCCACCCCCGACAGCCTCCTGGCCCTCTGCTGCCTTCCGCCTCCCCTCGGACCTCCCTGGACTCCTCCCACCGATAAGGGGAACGCTTGAGTTCACTGTCTTTTCCCAGCCTGCAGTGCTTCTGCCAGGCAGCCGCCCAGGGCCTCCCGCCAAGGCACCCAGCACTGGGCCAGGAGGGGGCACTGGGAGGGGCGGGGGTGCCACGGGGCCAGCTCCAGGGGAGTCTGTGCCCTTTGCAGCCTCCAGGGCTTTGCTCGGCCTGTACAGATGCTTGGGGCACCCTCGTTCGGCGACCCCTGCAATCTGAGGGGTTCTCTTCTCTCTGAGGAGCATGCCATTACTTCCTCTGAGCTTGTAAATCTTTGCCTATCCACCTGCCCTTCCTAGCTCAGTTTGCCTCCCTGACCCGCCCCTGGATCCATTCCATTCCCTCCAGAATCCTGGCGGAGCTTCCACCTGCCTGGCACTCCCTACCCCCTCTGCCTGGGAAGTCTTGCTGCTGGCCCCAGCCCCTAATGCCATGGGCACCCCTTGATGGCTGAGGTTCCCCAAACCAGACTTCATCCTCCGGACTCCAATGGCTGCCACTTAGAGCCCAGGCAGCCTGGAGGCTCAGTCCACCCAAGATGCCCATGGAGCCACTGCCCTGGCTGGGTGGCAAGTGCCCTCTCTGTGCTACTGAGAACACTCGGTGTAGGATCAGGCCCCACCTCAGCCCAGGCCCCTTCCTTGCATCTGTGTCCTGGCTGTCACATTGCCCCTCTGACCCGCAGTCTCCTCATCTGTAAAATGGAGACCAGCGCTCCTGTCCCACGTGGAGTGCTGCAATGAGGTCCTCGAGGCCAGCTGCCTTGCTCATTTGAGGCAGGAGAGAATGGAGTGTTGTGCTTAGAAGCTTGGCTGTTAGAGTCATGCTGTCATGGGATTCAAGCCTGCTTTGCTGTTCTTGAGCTGTGTCTTTGGGAGATCAAAGTGTGCCTCGGTTTTCCCATCTGTAAATTGGGGCTAATAACAGTCCCTGGCCCGTGAGCCGACATCCCCTTGGCCAACCTCAGTTGAGTGAAGCTGCGGTCAGAACATGCTCCCAGCCTCTCACCTTGATACCCAGGTCCTCTCTAAAAGAGGGTTCATCAGGCACCTGGAGCACATTCCAGAACCGCAGGCTCAACCTGGAAGTGTGGGGGGTTATTGCCCCAGGGTAGACCCCTCCCATGGGGAATGGGAGTCAGTGCGTCCACGCCACCAACCCCCTGACCTCCGCTGAGCCCAGGTGAGCTCCACGCCACCCCTCCAAGGGGCCCCAGCAGGACGGAGCCCGGCTGCCCCTGGAGAGCAGGAAGCAAGTGCTCGGTCGGGCTGCCAGGGCACCGGGATGGCACTGAGTCACCAGGTGTGGACGTCCGCCCATCCCATCGACATCGTCTGTGTCCACGTCTGTGTCCCTCTACGAGTCTCCACAACCTCAGGGACAGCTCTGCCCCCTGGGCCCAGGACCCGTCACCAGGAGGGCCCAGGAAAGCCGTGGGAGTTGGCCCGGGAGGTGGAGGAACGGGGGTAAGTCTGAGTGGGCACCAAACCCCCTTTCCTGCACCCTCCACCCAAGCCCACAGGAGACTCAGGGTCATCGGCTGGGACCCCACTTCTGAGAAGCCGCCAAGTCCTGGACCTGTCAGGGCCCGGGCCGCGCATTCCGCGTCTCCCGGGGAGGAAGTCGGCACCGCCCACTCCCAAGTCGGCAAGCATCTGGCCCCACCGGCGTTTTTCCATCCTGCTCTAAGTGCTTCAAACTCAAGTCTAGCTCCAAGAATTAAAATAATATACATTCTATGATGACTAATATGGGGGGGGGAGATCCAGTGCTTCTCAGGAAATAATATTCCACAGACTGTGTTACCTTTTGCTGGGAAACTCCCAGTTCCCACCAGAAAAAAAGCAGAGAAGCCATCAATCTCCAGGCAGCAGGGCTTGTGCAGGAGCCTGGTCTGAAGCCACATCACGCCGGCTGAGCTCGGGACACCTGTCCTGCGGGAGGAACAGGCCCCTCCAAAGTAAACACACAACCTTTGAGGAGTGAGGCCGCCTGGGGAAAGGAATCCATCCGCCCGGCTCCGGACATCCTGGACAAGAGTCAAAATGCTTCCTTCCACTGTCTCGGAGAAAAATGGCACCTCCGTTCAGCCAATTCCCTTTTCCTTTTCAACTGAAGGGCCATATTGGGAGTGCTTTCCAAACAGCCAGAACAACCTGGAAATAGTCCCAGGACGTAACAGAGCCTAGTGGCTTTTTTTCATTCATTCCTTCATTCCTCCATTTATTCACTCAATGGCATTTATTGAATGTGTGCTCGAGGTGTACCACCCTGTGCCGGGGGATTGTGCTGAACGAGGTCCCTGGCAGGGGCTCTTGCTTCATTGTCAACCCAGGGGTGGCCAAGGCAGCCAGTAGTCTGCCAGAGCATCACCTGACACCCACAGTGACGTGGCATTGCTGCGGGGGAACCCACTTCCCATCCCACGTGCAAGGACGTGGGAGCCAGGCCTTGGACTGGGCCTCACCAACAGAACAAGAGAGAAGTGATACGGAGCCCAGGAACTTAGAGGCAGGAATGTCTTCCCCGTGTTCTTTCCCCTATATACTCACTGAGTGGAGACGACACCGGCGTCCCGGGGCGATGGCAGAGCCACAAGGAGGAAGGGGCCTGGGCCCTTGGTTCACGACACAAATCCTGCCTGTTTTAGACTCTATCCAAGCAAGAAATAAATGTCTGTTGAGTTCAGCCATTGAGATACAAGGGCCTATTTGTTACAGCAGCTGGTGTTACCCTGAATAATAGCCCAGAGGCCACACATCCCAGCAGATGGTCGATTTTTCACTGCAAGGTGATGCTCCCGCTTGAGGAACTTGACTCCCCTACCCACAAGGCTGCTCCTGGACAGGGACTGGCCTCCTTGAGTGGAACCGAGGGTCCGGGTGGGTCATGGAAGGAGCCCTGGGGGGGACACAGCTCGAACAAAAGCCTTTCCAGAATCTGATAGAAGCTCTGAACCCCCTTCCCGGAAAAGATGTGCACAGGTGACACACGCACAGTACCCTGCGTGCTTCACACACACCTGCAGGGGGTGGGAGACGCAGGCTTGTGGATTCTGTGACAGCCCCATGGTCAGCCCTTCACCATGTGGGGATTTCACTCTTAGGCACCGACCAACCAGTTTCTGAAAGCGACAGAAACCATCTCTGGCTAATCAAAGGGGAAAGGGATTTACTGGGGAATGTTGTTGTCACTCACCATTGCTAGGAGGGCTGGGGAATCACACAGAAGCTCTGCAGCACGTAAGGCCCCAGATGTCCCCACTGTGCTGGCCCCTGGGGCACCGTGGCCGTCCAGAGTGGCTTGCCTGCCACAGACGCTTAGCGCAGGATGCCAACCCCCACGGCCCTGCCTTTCAGAGCTGCTCTGAGCCGCAGCGAGGGGCCGGGGCTTGCACCCTGTGGATGGGTCCCTGGAGACAGCTGCCATCTAAAGGGGGGTCCCCTTTGGCCGAGGCCATCCATCACCTTCCGGCCATGCCTTCAGCTCCAGGGAACAATACAGCCCCTCGTGGGCAGCACACCCCGGCGCCCATCTCACCTAGAAGCCACCATGCCCAGCGTCCCCTGTCAGGGACAACAGGCCTGGGACCCTGCCTCTTGGGGCCACGGGCCCCCAGTTTAAGCTGCAGGGGGTGAGTCTGAGTGCTGGGGCTTGGTGAGGTGGGAGAGGCTGGGATGGAGGCTGCTTGGAATCTTCCATGTCTATAGCAAGCTCTGCCACTTCCCTTCGCAACACAGAAGGTGGACAACACCCACCCTACCCCAGGCACGGACGAGGGGTCACAGAGAAGGGCAGGACCCCATTTGTGGGGCCGTGGGGGGAGCTGGTGGCCAGCCAGGGTTCCAGCAGGAGACAGATGGACAGTCCAGCTGAGCAACAGGGACAGTGGCTCTAAAAAGATGGCTCACAAGGTGTGGTGGGTGCAGGGAACCCAGGGAGGCGCATGTTCAGAGCTGCAATAACACATACCCCATAATGCGTACCCCATAATGCAAACTCCTGGACAAGGGGAAGGGGAGGCAGTGTTCTAGTTTGCTAATGCTGCCGGGATGCAAAACACCAGAAATGGACTGGCTTTTACAAAGGGGGTTTATTCAGTTACACAGTTACAGTCTTAAGGCCATAAAGTGTCCAAGGTAACACATCAGCAATCGGGTACCTTCACTGGAGGATGGCCGATGGCATCTGGAAAACCTCTGTTAGCTGGGAAGGCACGTGGCTGGCATCTGCTCCAAAGTTCTGGTTTCAAAATGGCTTTCTCCTAGGACACTCCTCTCTAGGCTGCAGCTCCTCCAAAATGTCACTCTTAGTTACACTTGGGATATTTGCCCTCTCTCAGCTTTTCCAGAGCAAGAGTCTGCTTTCAACGGCCTTCTTCAAACTGCCTCTCATCTGCAGCTCCTCTCTCAGCTCCTGTGCTTTCTTCAAAGTGTCCCTCTTGGCTGTAGCAAGCTCGCTCCTTCTGTCTGAGATTATATAGGGCTTCAGTAAACCAATCAAGGCCCACGCTGAATGGGTGGGGCCATGCCTCCATGGAAACTATCCAGTGAAAGATCTCGCCCACAGTTGCATGATCACATCTGCATGGAAACCCAATCAAAAGTCTCCAACCCAATCAACAGCAATGCATTTCCTGCCCACACAAGACTGCATCAAAGATAATGGCATTTTGGGGGACATAATACATCCAAACCAGCACAGGCAGGTTCTAGAATCCCAAGAGGAGAACAGAGGGGTTGCCCAACAGGAGACTTTGGCAGAAAGAAGCAGCCAACCCCAGCCACCATCGGGGGGAGCCTAGAGGGAACGGACACCCCCCCCACCCTCTTCCCACTGCCCTGTAGCTGCCCGACCACTGCTGGCCTAACCCAGAGGGAAGCCAGAGGGTGAGGGCCTGGTGCTGCCCCCCAGGCCAGCCTCGGGGCGGGGAGCAGCTGGAGAAGGCAGAGTGGACACGTGGTATGACGGACAGTGCCCAGCACCACGGTGTGTCCAACACTCCAAGGCAGGGGCAGCCGGCGCCTCCTGAGCGAGGGTCCTAGAGACCTGACTCAGCCCCTCCATGGCAGGTGCTCTGGGTACCCCCTGCCCCTTCCTCACCACTCTAAGCCCCCTGACTCGACCTCCAGGGCCGGCTCCTGCCCCCAGGACCGAGGGGCTTCTCCAGACACCAGAGCTGGCTCTGATGCCCATGTGGAAGGGCAAAGGGCTGGGAAATCGGAGCCCAGCAGAAACAGCCTCCACCACCGGTCGAGGGGAGGGAGCATGTCATACCCCAGCTCCCTCGCCGCTCTGGGTGGGTCTGAGGGGCGTGCTCTTTTTTGGTTTTTGGAGTTTTCCAGTGGGTGTACGCTCTAGTGACCCACCCCTGTGGGTAAGCACCTTCATAAGGCACAGTAAGGCACCCTGAATTGGCTCCCTGCTTTCCTTGTCTCACCCCCCACCCCCTCCTGGAGCTTCCTGAGACCACCGCCCAAATAAAGCCTCCCCTGAACCCTCGTCTCAGGGCCTGCTGCCAGGAGGACCCAGACTCAGGCACCGCTTTCCAGTTCAGAGACCCATGCCGGGAGCGTAAGTGACTTACCCAAGGCCACGCAGCCTCACTAGGTTGAGCTGCCAGGGTCAGCCACCTGGGCTTTCCTCGCCCGGCCCTCGCTGGAGCAGGGGCCTTTCTAACGGTGGCAGCCCCGAGTTCAGAGGTTCCCAGGCTCTCGGGCATGCACCCAGGGAATGGCAGGGTTCTGCTGTACGTGCACGAGGAAAGGCTGGGCTTCTCCATGCCCAGGTCTGCTCCAGCACAGGGCTGGCACTGCCACCTGGGCAGTGGCCAGCCGCGTCCCTCCCTCCCACAGCCCCTCGGGATGGCAGCTCACACCTGAGGGAGATCTGCTCAGTGTCAGGGGAAGGAGCTGGAGGGCGAGGGGCCATGACCCCGGGCCGGGCGTGCACCTGGGACTCTGCCTGCAGGCCTGGTGGTTCCCACGCCCGCACAGCCCCCTGGGCACTAGGCCCGCGCCTCCCCCAGCCTTCCGAGCCGGTCACTGCCAGCGTGGGCTTTTAATCTGCGGTTCTGAGCATGTCACTCCCCAGCCCCCAGCCCTGCAATGGCTGCCCCCCATCCCACCCCTGCCCTGGTCACCTGGATAAAAACTTAGCTCTTTAACTGGGGTGCCTTAATCTTTGCAAAGCTGGTCTCCAAACCACTGCCCCCTCCTGCCTCGCTCTCCACCATCCTCTTCCTTGTGGCCCACAGTCCCAGGAGGGGAGGGGGCAGGCCGAGGTAGGGGGCACGGAGCAGGGTCACAGCGTGACTTTGAGCTCACAGACACTGCTAGCCCAGGGCCAAGCCCCGTCCTCTGCTTCACATTCACTTACTTATCTGACCCTCCCACCAACGAGGAAACTGAGGCACACTGAGGGGCGATGACTTGCACAGGGTCACATGGCTAACTCTGAGAGGAGCCGGGATCCAACGTCTGTTCTGTCCGCCTGTGCAGGCCGCCTCTCCCCCTAGTGTTTGGAGGCCCTTGGGAGAGGGGCCCGCCCAGAATACGCCAGGAATGTCAGGCTGGGAGACAAGGGCAGATGAGAAGGGGCCGAGCGAAGCCTCGGAGGGCTTCCAGGGAGAGGCGGTGTAGGATTGGGGCAGGAAGGCAGAGGAGGCGCTGCCGGGGTCGGGGGTCCCGGGCAGCAAGGAAGGGCTCCGAGGTGCAGGCACAGCCCGAGCTGAGGCCCCCGATGAACAGGCCGCTCAGCTGGAAGGCAGCCTGCTTCGCTCGCAGCTCTGAGGACCAAGCCCGTCAGATAAGCTCCTGAAAGGACAAGAAGCAGCTTTTCCAAGTGGCCCGGTCCCGAGGCACAAGGAGCCGTTCACTGGGGAAGCTCGTCTGAGCGCCCATTTTTTATCTGGAGGTTCCCGGGGCATTTTGCGCCGAGTGTGAAATCTCATTTACGCAGAGGGTGGGAAACTTTCTGAGCAGCCATTTATCCCCCAGTCTCCAAAATATGTTCCCAAGGCTGGTCGGAGGCTGAGCCCGTGACTAATATTTCAGCAGCCCCCGGGGTCCTCATTAGCCCTGGTTTGCTTGGCTGCCTGGGAGGGGCCGCTCTGCTCTGCGGGAGCAGGCACTGGCGGGCTCCTGCTATTTTTGCACCCTGGGATGTCTGGGGGCACCTCCACTGAGGGGAGGCAAGTGTTTAATTTGGCAGTGGGTGCTGGAGGGGTGGGAGGAAGCCGGGGTGGGTTTGGTGCAGCCAGGAGATAGTCACTGCTTGTGACAAATGTGCGTTCCTGGATGTCAGCTCCGCCAGGGCTCCACGGGGAAAAGAGGTTTATTCATCAACTGGGGGCTGGAATTTGGTGCCCGGGGCGCCTGGCTTCCATTCCTGCAACGAACAATAGACCCATGCTGCGTGCAGGTATGTTAGGCCTAACGGGGCTCCAGGGGCAGCGGGGATGGATGGGGTTTGGGGCTGGACACCCGCAGACTCACACGGGGGAGCCCAGAGGACCGAGAAACGTGCCAGGCAGTGGGTGTCAGAAACCTTCGACAGGAGGATGGAATGGAGGCCAGGTTCTCCCCTCCCTCCTTTTCGTCACAGGAGCCTTTCTCCCCAGTGCCGCAGGACACGGGGCCACACAGCTCGAGAGCCCACTTCCTGCTGCACCTTCAGCAGCGCCTGCTCACAGGATGGAGCTCCCACCCAGGGGATGTGCCACTTCCACATCACCCCCTTCCGCGGAGTTGCCTGCCCCCCGTTCCTCTTTCCCCCACACCAGTCGGAGCACTGATGGAGCTGCTGTGTCGGCACCAACCGTGCAGACGAGACTGTCACCCCCGGAGACGGCAGGGCAGGACCCCGGAGCACTGCATGGCCCATGGTGTGCAGCTCTCTCTCCACCCGGAACCACCCGCCTACAGGAGGGAAACACCCCCACCCGCGGGAGCCGTGCACCGAGGGGACTGTTTGTTACGGCAGCTTAGCCTGAACCTGACCCATACAGGAGGTGACTTCGCTGCAGGATGGTTTTGGCGCTAGGACAGTCTGGCAGCCGGGAGAGGAGAGGATTTGCTCCCAGGACCCAGGAGCAAATCCAGAAAAGGCTTACGATGCCCTAGACCCAAGGAAGGCTTCTCCTGAAGGAACAAGGCAAAAGGTTATAGACTAAAGCCCACATCCTAGGTCGGTGAGGTCAACCTTGGACCCCAAAGCAACTGTATTAGTGGGGTATGGATTGGTTTCTTCAAGAGAAACCAAAATGAAGTGGCACAAACAAGACGGAAGGCTGACGTCTCTCTCGTGTGGGCACCTGAACCGAGCAATGGGCCCTCTTTGCTCCCTGGGAGCCTGAGGTCCTTCCTCCTCGCTGCTCCATCCGTCATCTCCTAAGGGGCAACTTCTCCCAGCATGGCTGAGACCGGCTCATCCCTCCACTCCCCCAGGCTGGCTCATGGGAGCGGGAGGCGGAGCTGGGGGGGCAAGCAGCTCCCTATAAGGGCAGGGCAAGCAGCCACACACATATTTCCTCCTGCACCCCATTGGCCCAAACTCAGCCCTGCAGCCCACTCTGGGTGGACCTGTGCTCAGCTGAGAACTGAGGAGGGGCTGAGTGTGGTGCTTTGGCGACTGGAAGGGACAGGGGAGAGCAGGACCTGGGGTCGATAGCAGTCTTTGCAGCCCGGCTGACTTGGTGGCAGTACAGGGACAGTGGAGGAGCACCAGCTGGAGGCGGGCAGGCTCAGGTGCCCACGCCAGGTCACCGGCTGTGTGGCCTTGAGAAGACAGCCAGCCTCCCGCAGCTCTCATGTCTCCATCTGTGAGCTGGGAAAGCTCGACGGCTGACTCAGGAGACTTGTGGGTCTGGGATGGGCTCACGGTGTGGAAGGCTGTCACAGAGCCCGGCACGCGGTGGTGCCTGCTGCCCGCGCCCACCCTGTCCCACAGTGCTTGCTGCTCCCAAGCCCACGGATGGCCCCTTCCTGCCAGCATGTGCCCTCACACCAAGAGGGTCTTCCCAGGCTGCAGGGTGGGCTCGGCACTCTTGGGGGGCAGGCCAAATGCACCAGGAGCCACCACCACCCATGAGGACTGGAGTGTGGGGTGAGCACCCAGATCCTCTCCCCTGGGCACGATGACTGGGGTGTGTCCCACACTGTTGCCCAGAGTTTCCACCCAATGGAGCCCCTGATTCCTGGATTGGCGCCTTCCCTTCCCTGACCCCGTCCCCTCTTCCTCCTGGGGCTTCCTGGACTCACCTCCCAAATAAGCTGCCCGCACGCAATCCCTGCCTCAGGCTCTGCCCCCGGGAGCCCACGCTAAGGCACAGCCGCCGCCGTAATTGTCACCGGAGCCCACCCGTGGCCCCTGGGGCTGGGCCTGCTCCCGGGAACTGCAGGAAGCAAAAGGAATTCACTTCCTGGAGCTTAGTCCTCCCCACCTTGAAAGGACTTTGCCTTTTTCTTTGGATGGCTGTGCATTTGAGGGCCGGCTACCATGGCAAGCAAGATGAGCTTTATTGCGCACCGAGGCACGGTGAGCACATGCTCATTCATTTCCCTTCGAGAAGCACAGGTTGAGTTGGCATGTTCATGGCAGAACGGTCCAGGGGGACCCATGGAAATGTGTGACAGTGGCCTTTGAAAACCCCTTTTATGGAAGGCACATAGAGATCTAGAATCAGAGGTGGGTTTGAATTTGGGTTCTAATTCCAACAATGGAAGTCATCGGTAGCTGCCTGACAATTCTTGCCAGTTCTTCCCCCTGCCCCTGCCACACATGTGCCCTTCCAAGCCCGTGGCAGCACTGTACTTCTGGCCCCTATAACTAATCCTGGCCAATGAGTCATGAAGCCAGACTATTTAAGGCTATTTGGTTTCTGGTCTAGACCCTCCAAAGTTCCCTGTTCCACTGGCGCAGCAACCAGCAGTGTTCAAGGTGGTGGCTTCTCCGTCAGCCTTGGCCCCCGACACCCGCGGTGGAGAGAGTGCAAGCATAATCAAAGCTGTTCTTTCAAGCCCCTGAGATTCAGGGGTTGTCACTGCAGCGTAACTTAGACCACCCTGGCCGATGGCCGAGGCCAGTTATTCACCTTCTCTGAGCCTCAGTCTCCTCACTCCTCGGGGTCCTGGGGCTGATGCATACTAGCGACTCAGTGTGTGCAAAGATTAAGGAAAAATCACATCTTTTAAGAGCTGAGCAGAGACCTCTGCCTGCGGCTGCTTCTCGCCCACTCAATTATCCTGCTTCTGATCGATTTGCACTCTGGCACCGACTGCCTGTTACTTTTGCACCTTCCCTTCTCTTCCTTGACTCTGTCCCAACCGCTGGGTTTGGCCGGGGCCCCTGGGGTTTGACGTGTGGTTTGACACTCATGTGACAGTTTACAAACTCCAGGAACTCTGTCAGGAAGGCAGGAGAGCCGCTCCTCAGCTCCCCCGAGGCTGCGAGGGCTTTCAGCTCTATTAGTCCACCCTTTCCATTAGCTGAGCTTTTATAGCTTGGAAAGAAGACAGCGAAGTATACACACTTCCAAGAACTCTGGAGGCGGGTCCCACGGAGGACAGGACTCGCTGAGCATGTACCCAATCCCAGTTTTAGACCCCAAGGCTTCTAAGACCCCTGGAAACTGGGCACGCTCCCCAGAAAGAGGTCTTGGATTTTCTCCCTGGCAACAGGGCTTCAACCCCGGGACTGTCAACATTGGGGTTGGATGGTTATTTGGGGTGGGGGCTGTCCTGGGCTTTGTAGGATGTTAGCAGCACCCCTGGCCCCTCCCACTCCCCTGCCTGACTTGTGGTCCACCAATGTCTCCAGACACGGCCAAATGTCCCCAGGGGGGCAAAACTGTCCCCAGTTGAGAGCCTCCATTTTATAATAAACTCTTGTTTCACTTACTAGTATACCATAAACATTTTTCTCACACCATTAAATATCATTCTAAAATAGAATTTTTCAATAGATGGCCGGGCTGCATTGAATCAAGGTGTATGTTTTATTAACCAAACCTCTTTGGCTGGGCAATGGGGCCTTTTCCAATATGACTTAGCTTATTTTCCAAGTCAGAGCATCATTTGGTCTCAGTCGTGCTGCGGAGTATCAACCCCAAGGCCTGCGTTTGCTCCAGAATAAGTGCTTTCTTCGGGAAGGTGCCCTGGGAGGTCTGGGGGAGCCATGGGTCTGTGGGGACCCCCTCCTGGCAAGAGGAACTGCTTTCAAAGATTTGGCAAGCACAGCCCTCACCTTGCTGCGCGTTTCCTGTGACGAGGCAGGGGTCTCGGGACGACAAACAAGGGTTCCTGCCAACAGGCCTCCCCATGAGACCCCTTTCGCCACTCACAAACTCAGCTCGGCTCTCCCAGTCAGATCGTTCAGAACGAATTTTAAACTTCTGATTAAGCAAATGTGTTAAAACGGCAGCCTCGGATTGTCCTTATTTCCTCTGAATAATTACAGAGCGAGTGGTAGCAGGGCTGGGATGTTGGACGCGATGTCTCCAGCAGTCTCCCTGGGGAGGTGGTGGGAGGAGGCCGGCCCCATGCGGGCCAGAACCGGGCCTGGGTCTGGCTGCGTGGGCCCAGGTGATTTGCACCTGTGTGGGCCTCTGGCTCCCGCCTATGAAATGAGCAGGTAACACCACCCTTGCCTGGGTTGTGGACGTCCTAGGGGGACTGAATGAGTTGCTGCATCTGAAGATGGCTTGCAAACTGTGACATCTTATGGATTAGGACGTGGAGAAGACTTGGTGACGTATGAAGCCCCATCTCCAATAAGGCGCTGCTTTATTCCAGATTCAAGGCAGGGAACAGAAGTCGCTCTTGCTATTGTAAGCAGAAAGGGATTTCGTGTAAGAGATTCGGTTTTTACTGATTATTGGAGGGACTGGCGTTCTGCTCGCAGAACACCTCCCAGAACCTCCAGGGAAGCTGCCTCGTCTGCTCCGGTCTGGAGGGCAGGATCTTGGAGGGCAGATGTGGGGCTGTGGAGTTCACGAACGCACCTCCATAGCTGTGCTTTGGGGTTCAAGATCCGGGGTGAGGTTGCTGATGCCCCTTTGCACCATCAAAGCTGCCCCCCTTCCCGGGCACTGCGGTGCTGCCCCCATAAGGCCCAGCCCCATGACCTCGCTGACTGGGAGGAAGAGCAGGGTGGCCGAGGATGGCTGCAGACCCCTCTCCTCTTCCAAATCGCGTCAGTGGGCAGTGGTTTGCCTCTGGGGCTCTAGCAGCAAGGGCGTCTGGGAAAGACGGGGTTTAACTTTTCTGCCTCACTCCAGAGTAGAAGGGGTTGGGATGGGTGAGGGTACCTGTCTGTCAAACCCTCGCAGGTATGATTACTATGGATAAACTGAGATGGGGGAAGAAATGGTTGCCCTCTGCCCCTCCCCCATCAACCCAGGCCCAGTTAGTGCCTACAACCTGGGCTGCCACGCACCACCCCCAGCACCTTTCACACGTCAGCTGTGACCCTGTTTGTCGATCAGCCTCTCCCACCAGGCCAGGACCAGCTCGGGCACAGCACAGCCTCTCCCATGGCCCCTGGCACAGCGGGGTGCGCAGCACGGCGTTCACACCGAGGTGAGGGCTCGGGACCAATGTTAACGTTTGCTAGTGGGTGGGAAACCTCAGTGGACAGGAATCGAGTGAGTTTGTAATTCTGCAAAGTCCACATCCTCACTGAATTTTCAAAGGTATTTTAACCATGACCTTCCTAACTTTTTAGCCTATAATTATATTTACAAAAGTTAACATAAGTCAGTATGTGTAATGCACTTGGAGTGATGCCTGGCACACAGCAAACGCTCAGTACACGGTACCTGGTGATGATGGTGATGGTGGTGATGGTGGTGCTGATGGTGGTGATGGTGGTGATGATGATGGTGGTGATGATGGTGATGATGATAATGGTGATTGTGATGATGGTGATGATGGTGATGGTTATGGTGATGATCGTGATGGTGGTGATGGTGATGATGATGGTGGTGATGATGGTGGTGATGATGGTGATGATGATAATGGTGATTGTGATGATGGTGCTGATGACGATGGTGACGATGATGGTGATGGTGGTGATGGTGGTGCTGATGGTGATCATGATGGTGGTGATGATGGTGATGATGATAATGGTGATTGTGATGATGGTGACAGTGATGGTGATGATGGCGATGGTGACAGGTGGCGATGGTGATGTTGGTGATAGGAATGGTGGTGATGTTGATGGTGGTAATGGTGGTGATAGTGATGATGGTGATGGTTATGGTGATGATCGTGATGGTGGTGATGGTGACAGGTGGCGATGGTGATGCTGGTGATAGGAATGGTGGTGATGTTGATGATGATGGTGATGGTGATGATGGTAATGGTGGCGATAGTGATGATGGTGACAGTGATGGTGATGACGGTGATGGTGGTCATGGCTATGGTGGTAATGGTGGTGATGGTGATGATGGTGATGATGGTGGTGACAGTGATGGTGATGATGGTGATGGTGGTGATGGCTATGGTGGTAATGGTAATGATGATGGTGATAATGATGACTTCAAGCAATCCAACCACCCACTCAGTGAAAATCTCTCTCTTTAGCAAACCCTGGATAAGATCACTCAACCTTTACCCAATATCAACAAATGACTATAATGTCATTTTGTAAAATTGAGGTAAAGACCCAATAAATTTTTTAAGAAGGAAGCTTCTATCCAGGTATTTTCTTTATGCAGAAATAACTGGCCATGATTTGACATTCTTGATCTGGGACTTCTAAAAAGGACTGGTCACTGGCCCACCAGCAGTGTAGAAAGAGCAAAGCTGCAGAATTGGGATGGGACCATCATCCTATAGGAAATCTACCCCATAAGCTTAATGAAATCCAGCAAGTCAAGCCCATTCAGAAAGTGAAAAATGACTTTTTTTAAAGTTTCCCAGGGTAGCAAGTTCATAGGGCTTCATTATAAAGATCACTATTATCTTGAAAAAAATCATGCTACTTTGCAAAAAGCAGCAATGTCGAAGAAACTCCTGGGTGACTTACAGAATAACGTTATTTTTTATCATTGACTTTTGGGCAAAGTGGGAATCATAATAGTTTTTGCTTTATGTGGTTCGCCATGGCATTCCCTGTTCCTAGAGTACTGGTTAACACACAGCCAGTGCTCAAAAAGTAAAGTTTGTCAAATGAGAGAATGAATAAGTGGATTCATGGATGAAGGGAAAAATTAATGAATTTTCTGTATATGATGAATTTAAGGATACATATTAATAACATGATACTAACATTTTCAGTCCCTTCTCTGAATGTGATTCCATTTGAGAGTTGTTTTGCCTACTTTGATATCATTAATTTACCCAAAAGTCAAAAATAAAATAATGAGTTCACATATAAAATAACTAATACTTTCAAAGAATTTCCTACATACTAGAGCATTTTACCTATACTAAGACATATAATGCACTAAATAACCTGTTCAGGTAGGTTCTATTAATATCCCTATTTTACAAATGAAGAAACTGAGGCACAGGGAAGTAGGTAACTTGTCCAGGATCACACAGCTAGCAAAGGGCAGAGCTCATGCTCATACCAGGCTGCTGAGTTGCCAACATATCGAAGGCTGGACTCAACAGTTTACTTGGATAAACTAATTGTTACAGCACCCTCTCCACTTCTCCAGTGCTCCAAGGAGGAAAGCAGCTGGCCATCCCAGAGGAAACAAACTTCTGGGTTCCAGGCTCCTTGGTGAAGCTTTGAAATCTAGTAGGTGATGGCAGTAAAGTTCCTTTCTGTGAGATTACAATCGTTCCTACATCACGCAGGGCAATGGAAACCTGGTACTGGCTTGATTTTATGCTTGCCCTCTCTGAGCAGTGGTGTCTACCGGGCAGATTTAGCACTTCTTGAATTCACAACTGTGTCAGTCAAGCCTGATTTTCTTATAGAAACCTGACAAGGGTTATGTTCCTGATAAGAGACTTTTCTGATGGACTCACCCAAACACAGAGCCTTCTCGAATGCATGTAAATCTACGAACTGGGGAAAGACAGCAGCCAAACACACTATTTCATGCCAGGTATTTATTCAAGAGATACTGTTGGAGAAGAGATGTCTCAGGCAGCAGAAGGCCATCAGGGACTGGGAACAATCCTTCACACCAAGAAGCAGGGAAGGAGAGAGAAAGGAGGGAAAGTGGTGTGGATCCGGAAACTAATGGGGTTCCCAGCGGCGCTGGGTGGGCCTGACCACGGCTCTAAGCACAAAGCAGATGTCTCAGTCCATGCAAACTAAATCCCTGTAAACAACACTGTTACCTACCCTCTCAGACTCATCCAAGGTTGAGCCCACCACTCAATATATGAAGCAAAGAAAGACCCAAGGCTGAATTTGCTGCTTCCTTAAATAAGAAAGAACTCAGCCCTCCCCCACTCCCACCACCAGCAGAGCCGACTGCTCATCCCACATGATGGCTTGAAAATTGGCATTTGGTGACTCTCCCAAATGCCAATGGATGGATTGAAGTGAGCTGTGAAGTTGTTGTAGATTGGCTGGCACTTAGAAGCACGATCTTCATCGCAGGCCCATTCCTGATGGCTTGACCTTCTGAGGTGTGTAGCTGTCACTGGTTGGTTTCCAAAATCACGTTGGCCAAAGCAAGCTGTTGTTAACTTGACCAAGTTTAAAACCAATGCTGATCAGATGTGGCCTGTCTCTGTCTAAGCCAACTTGGCTGGTAAACTCACTGCCCTCCCCTATGTGGGACCTGACTCCCAGGGGTGTAAATCTCCCTGGCAACGAAGGATATGACTCCCCGGGATGAGCTTGGACCCAGCGTCACGTGATTGAAGAAAACTTCTTGAACAAAGAGGGAAGAGAAATGAAACAAAGTATAGTTTCAGTGGCTAAAAGATTTCAAATGGAGTCTAAAGGCTATTCTGGAGGTTATTCTTATGTTATATAAATGTCCCTCTTTAGTTTTTAGTGCATTGGAATAGCTACAAGGAAATACCTGAAACTGTCAAACTTCAACCCAGTAGCCTTGATTCTTAAAGATGACTGTATAACTATGCAGCTTACATAGAGTGACCATGTAATTGTGAAAACCTTGTGGTTCACACTCCCTTTATCCAGTGTATGGACAGATGAGTAGAAAATTGGGGACAAATTAAATGAGTAATAAAGGGGGATGGGGGGATGGGATGTTTTATGTGTTCTTTTATACTGTTATTTTTATTTCTATTTTCATTTTTTGAAGTAATGAAAATGTTCAAAAATTGATTGTGGTGATGAATGCACGACTATATGATGGTACTGTGAACAACTGATTGTACCTTAGGGATGATTATATAGTATCTGAATATATCTCAATAAAATTGAATAAAGGAAAAAAAACAGTGCTAATAGTTCATAGTTCCTTGGCTATAGAACTTCATTTACTGATGAAGCAGGTTTCATGTATTGATGAAACCTGTTCTGATGGCTCCTTGTTACCATGGCTACAGAGCAATTGGGCTCTTCCTGGAAGTGAGGGGACATGTTCAGTCTTGCACACCTGAGATCAGGAGTTCTAAAGTTGTTCAGATCATGGGCATATGTGAGAAGCTGATGAAGGCCACAAAAACATGGAGGAACATTTTTTGTGCAGTTCCAAGGGTACCTCTTTTCTGTTAGCATCTCATAAATAAATATAACATAGTGAAGTGCCCTAGGACTGGCTACTGTGTTTCCCCAGTTCATAGATTTATCTACACTTGAGAAAGCTTGTCTGGGTCCACGCAGCCTCCAAGGTTGGCAATCTGTAGAGTCTGCAGTCATTTCTGGTAGAAAATGAGTTTCCTCATGGGAAACAATCCTCTCTCATGAGTGACTTTCTATGAGAAAATCAGATTTGACTGACACAGCTCTTCCCAAGAAATCAAGAAGTGCCTGATTTGTTCTGGAGATAGTTGCATGGATACGAAACGATGCACACACATGGCTATTCATAGCAGCCCTGAGTGTGACAGCAAAAGACTGGAGACCATCTATATGCCCAAGAAGTAGTGCTGTTTAAATAATTTATGGTACACACTTTGAGTGGAATACAGTGCAGCTGTTTAAGGCAAATGAAGCAGATTGTTATATATCAATACGGAACCATCTCCAAGATACATTAGGACAAAAAAAGCAACATAGAGGGCAGTGTGTATCACGTGCAATTTTGCATTTTCTTGTATATGTTTTGGTTACATTTGGAAGGATTCTTGAGAAAATGACAGCAGTGGGTGCCTTCTGGGGAGGGAACAAAGCTGTGCGTATCAGTCAGGGGAGGATAGGATGGGCTGCAGTAACAAATACTCCTCCCCTCCCAAATCTAAGTGTCTTAAACAGCAGAGGTTGACCTCTCACCCAGACACGTTCATCATGCAGCAGTATGGGTCCCCTGTTCTTCATATCATGCATAGATCGAAGCTGTCAGCATCTCAAGCATTGCTGGCTGCCTGGCCGAAGGAAAAGGAGCCTTCAGAAGGTCCTGAGCTAACAACTACTCCAGCCCGGAAGTAACACATGATGCTCCTACTCACAATTCAGCCAGAACCGGTCACATGACTCCCTCAGCCTTAAAGGGGCCAGGAAGTACAAATCCATGGGTGCCTGGCAGGCAGAGAGCTGGAAATAGTTGGCAAAGAGCATTAATGACTACCACCCTGGGAGACAAAAGTTGAAGGAGGGATTATATTCCCCATAAATCCTTTTAAACATTTTAATATTTTGTCAGGGGTGTATATTATCCATGCATGAAATGACATTTTTTAATTGCCTCTATAAGAGTTCAGTAACAGTGCAATGTACGCATGTTATAAGTTCCAGGTAACTTGTAGAGGCCATAAGTCTCACCACTGAGAAGAAGGAGAGGATGCCACAGCCTGGAAAGCTCAAGGAAAGCACAGGCCGTTTGACTTCCAACTGGCATTCAAGGAGCACGAGCTGGGCACCAGGGATTTGCTCTGCAACAGGAATGTGAGGTAAGCCAAGACACAATCCCTTCCCCAGAGAAGCTCATGGTCTATCCAAGGGAAGAGACCATGACAGAGCGCCAGGAGACCCGGGTTCAAATCCCCATGTCTGCCTGGGCAACCTCAGTCACATGACCTGTAAAATGGGATTCTAAATACTGCCTGTAGAAGGTCACAGAGAGGAACTGCTTTGCCAGTGTGGCCAACGGTCTGAACAAACACTGATGGAATTGACTCTGTGGGCTGATGAGACACTTCACATGAGGAAATGCGGTGCACAGTTCTCACCTTTCCTTGAAATGCTCACAGCGTGACAAAGAGATGCTGACTCAGAGATTCTCCTTTCTTTTTCCCTTTCCTCTTATGTCCTTCTTTCTGCTAACAGACCGGCTCTCTGGGCTTAATCAGACCACTTTTCACTCTGTTGAATCACATCATTTTTGATCTCCCCACTCAACATATGCACACAAGCCATATTAGAAGTATTTGTGGGGAATAATCTGCTTAGTGTCTTATCAAAACTTGGAGAGCTGGAAGTCAGTTCAGATCGCAGCATTGTAAGGCTGCAAAGGGGGAGGGGAAAAGAATGTCAGGATCTTTGGATTATCAAGATTTGGATTAGCAGGCAATTTCCTGAGCTCGCCGACTTCATAGATGAGGTCAGCAAGGTCCATTCTGAATGGAGCCCATTAATCTCCCAGTCGTTAGTGAGGAAACGTTGGAAAGTCCAGGTGTTAACAGTCTCGGTGTTATTTTTGGGAGAATGTGAAT